>JACEIK010002677.1:165973-179013 GCA_018107945.1 Datura stramonium
CATGATTTCAGAAAGATCGCATCCAAGCTCTACTCTCAGATTCTTATTTTGTTTATGTTTTACATTATGCATGTTTAAATAATTTTACTTATTTAAGCGGTTTTACTTACCTTGTATACTCGGTACATTCCATGTACTGAGCGCATACTCTATGCTATATCGTTTCATAATACAGGCCCCGACACTCAATCTCAGCCCCGTCAGTAGCCAATTCCAGAGTTAGCTTCCATCTTAGTGGTGAGTCCTCATCTTCCAAGGACCATTCGCTTTCAGATATTGATGTACTTTCAGTTTCAGTATTAGAGAGTTATTTAGGGTCTTATCCCATCAATTCATCAGACTTAGAGGCTTTTCATACATTAGAATGTATTCAGCTTCAGATTCGTGTATTTATGATATCATGCTTATTTCAGACTTCCGCTAAGATTATCATGTTATTTATTCCGCTTTATTGATTGAGTTAGGTGAATGTTCATGCCATGAGTCAACTTGAGTTCTCTCGGGGCTCTTTGTCCCGTGTCTCGATCCGAGCCTGCGTTCGGGTCATGACACAGGCACTACGCTTGACCGGTGAATCGCCGATCCACATGTACGCAGCGCCGCACCAACATGAGCTAAGGGAACAAAGTTGGAGAAGAAGAGGGAAAACTGGCAATTTACCAGCGGAATGCCGGTGACTATCTGTGAACCACCAAATGCAATGCCGGTTCAAACTAGTACACCTGGGAGTTATAGAATAACCAGCAACCAGACCGGTGAAATGCAGGTGCCAACGCATGAACCGCCGGTCAATCGTTGCATGTAGAGCAGTAAACTAAAGACGGTGATGGTTACCTGCGTTAAAATGGCCAATATTCATCAAAGATCGCTGATTAAGTGCAGGTCAAGGTACGTAATTCATTTAATATATTGACCAATCCATTGATCGACCCGACCCATGGATTTAAAAATCTGGTCAAATCGTTGAAACTCCCCACAAAAACCCTTCTCTCCACCTTTTTATCTCTCCCGCTACACTTTTTAACTTCCAATAAACCACTTTCCCATCTTCCCACCTCCTCACCTACCACTCATCTCCACTCTTCTTCTCCTATAAATCCCCCATTCCTATTCCCCTCATTTCATCATTTCTCACTCATATTTTCACTGATCTAAAGCAATTGTTATTGTGGAAACTCCATTGTTGGTAACCACCAAGCTTCTATCTCTCTTTGCTCTTTGTTCTCAACCTCATTCAGTATGTGTGTTATACACTTATTTTGTTTATTGTTTGAGGATGTGACTACATTTGATCATGCTAAGTTAGANCCAGTGTTTCCCATTTCCCATTTTTGTGGTTTTTCTTTGATTGCATATTTCTTTTGCTATGGGTTTGTTGGTGATTGATTGATAAAAAGTTCATGTTGAGGGTGTGACTGTGCTTTGAGTCACAATGTGATTTGAGGTGTGTATTCGATATATTAGTTGAGATGAAGTCTGAGTTGCCCCGTGTGTGCTTAATAAGCATGATTTTCCCCCTGATAGATCAGGTTACATCGTTCTTAAGGGCAAATCTTCTTGTTGATTTTGTTTTGATTTCATTGGTTGAATAAGGTTATATGAATATGAACATGTGTGGGTCAAGTGTGTTGTTAAAAAAATTGAGTTTCATGATTTGGGGGAAAATATGTCAAGCAGTGTGTCCCTTGCGACTCACCGGTCAAGATCAATGAAATGACGACTGAAAAGTAGGTGAGGGTTTGTGGCTCCAGGCCACAGCCTAGCACCCGCGAGTCGTCGGGTCTTCATGGCTTATGGATGGAAAAACACCAATGTTGCACCAACTTACTCCTTGTTTTATACAAAGCACCAATGGCTCCTCGGCGCTTCATGGGTTTCCACCTGCATTTCATCGGTGGTCCACCGGTACTGCCAGTTTTAACCTTTCCAATTTTTTATCCTTCAATCAGTTAGCTAGAGTAGTTGTTGATTTTTCTTTTCCATTATCAGAAAAAAAAAGACAAAAAGAAATATTGTTGTGTGGAACTAACATGGCTCTGCAAATTATATCTTCATCCAAACAACCAAGCAAAGGGAAGGCCCCGACCACATTAAAAGCAAGGAAAAGGGAAAGCAAAGGAGACCCCACCCCCTACCAATACCAGAGAATCCATTATCTTTTGTGTGCCCGACATAAAGGGGCACTATGCTATTTGTGAGGGGCACTCTATCACAATAAAGAAGCTCTTCAACTTGGTAGGGCTGTGGGGTGACTTCCCCAACATCACGATGCAATTCACTGACTGCCAGTGGCATGTCTTTGTCAATCCTCTTCCAGACTTCTACACTAACATAGTGCCAGGTTTCTATGCATCATACCAGGCCAGGTAGGAGAACATGAAGCATAAAGGAAAGGTTGACGAATTCCCCTTCCTTTCCCTCAGTTATGGTGAGGGGTGTGAAAGTTGACATTACACCGGCGAGCATCAATTCTTTGTTTTGAGAGGATGAGATTGACTCCGGAACTGATTTTTAAGCCAGAATTGCCTACAAAGAGGATCAGTTTAGCTGGATAGCTCCCATTATTGTCAAAGTTTGAATCCAAGTTGTTGCTTGATTTCATTTGTGGCTGCATCATGCCCTCAAAGAATGAGCAACGGGTAAATTTGGAGGCAGCCATCCTTATCACTTGCATCATGATAGGGGTCCCCATAAACTCTAGGGAAATAGTTGTTATTCAAATGAGAAGAAAGGCGAGGCAAGTTGAAACTTCAATGCCCT
Source organism: Datura stramonium (assembly GCA_018107945.1). Lineage (NCBI taxonomy): Eukaryota > Viridiplantae > Streptophyta > Magnoliopsida > Solanales > Solanaceae > Datura > Datura stramonium. Next base: position 168,734 of record JACEIK010002677.1, read on the forward strand.
ATGATGTGCTCATATCCCAGCTTTGCCTTCGAGCAGGAGTGCCACTTTTCCCGGATAAGGCCCCCATCTCCTCTACTGATGTGATCACTGTTGATAGAAAGATGGATGCGGATGATCCCAAGAGCAAGAAGAACCAGATGCAAGCCTTTGAGGTCCCAGAGGAGTCCATCTCCTATGGTTTAGAGTAGGCCCTCATTGCCCCCAATATCAACATACCACACCTTGAGGCATCGGGCCAGGTTTCTGGAGAAGCACCTATTAGGGGAGCCTCACCTCCCCCACATCCTCTCGCCCAGGCAGCCTTCAAAAGATGGCAGAGATGGCACATGCCCACGAGAGCCAACTCCAAAAATTAGCAAAAAGTCTCCCTGCTCTTATTGCTAAGACTGTGAAGAAGGAGATGAAGTCAGTGTATGATAGCTTGAGCAAGTTGTTCTCTCACATAGATGTTATGGAGAGGGCAGTCACATCTCTCCGAGCTGAAGTGAGAGATTGGAAATGTCAGGAGCTAAAGGAGGTTCCCGACATGAGCGTGCTTGACATAGCTATTGCTGCCCCATCTACAGCCCGAGGCCCCATAGATGACTTGTTCGAGGGATTAGGGGATGATAAAGAGGATCTGGGAGATGATGGCCATGATGCAGATGTTGTGGCCGAGGATGATGATGATGATGAGTGACCACTTTAGGGTGTTCTTTCCCTCACTTGCTTTGCATGCATACATTGGGGACAATGTATTATTTTAGTTGGGGGTGGGATGAGTTTATCTCTCTTATGGTTATTATTATTGTTGTTGATATTTGTTCTCTTGTTAGGCTTATTATTAATGATGTTGATGTTGCCCTTGTCAGGCTGTTGTTTTGAAATTATTGTTTGTTGTTGAGCCTTTATCAGGCTCAGTATGAATGAAATGGAAAAAAATTATTCTTGAATTGTTAGTGCAAATGATTGGGTCTTTATTTGAAATGCAAAATGTTTCATGGCCCAAGTTTTATTTTCGCCTTTGTTAATAGTAGTTAGTGAATAAACTCCGAGGGTTTTTTTATACAACGGTTCTTTTCCGAGGAGCAATATTTTTTTTCTTTTTTATTATCGAACTGGGTGAAATTTCCCAATGATAGACTGTGAGGCAACTTTCTTATGGGAAAATTCTATGTTTTTTAGTCTTGTTGAAATTGTTTTTGAGAGGTACCACCAAAAATTTGTGTAGCATGGAAAAATGAATTTGGATAAAATGGGGCATTTGAAATGGAAAATGTATCATCTCTTGTAATACATTGCACATTCCTTGTTTGGCTTGTTGATTCACGAGCTCAATTGTCTTGAGTCATAATCTGGATGTGGTGATGAATTGTATGAACTCCTTGGAGTGTGATGCCTTGTGTGGTGCGGTTGATTGAAATTTTCATGCATATATGATTGTCTAGAACTTTCCCTAAGTGTGACTCAAGGTGAAATCCTAGATGTAGTTTCACTTAGAACATGATTTTCATCTTTCTATTGCTAGTCACTTCACCCAAAATGACCTCCTTAAACATCTTCCTTTGCTATCCAAGAGCCTTTGAGCCTTTTTTTCTTGGAAACCACATTAAAAGCCCAATGATCCTTTTTAATCCTCTTCTTTGACACCCATCCTCCCTAGTTGCTAGTGGTGAAAGAATAAAAAATGGGGCTTCAAGCCTAAGAAATAGGGAGAGATAAGGGAATGAGTGGAAGTGAGGCAAAAGCCTATGTTTGGGGGTTTACAAAAAAAGGGAGAAATGTGAGCGCTTCAAGGTGATGTAGCACCAAATTGTGATTAAAATGAATGAATTTGTTGGTTGAAGAACCTTGAATCATTGAAAGAGAAAGAATAGTTGAACGGTGTTACCTCTTGCTTAAATGAGATTGAATCTGAAATCCAAAGGAGTTATAAGGGTGGCTCTTGCTAAAAAAAATAAGGAAAATGATGAACAAGGAGAGATAAGGAAGCGATTTCAATAGAGGGAGGGGATGTTGCAAGTGTTTGAAAAAAAGGCATTAGAGAGGTTCTAACCACTAGAACTCATTTTTTATCCTAGCTTAACCCATAGCCTTTATTATGACCCCCAAGTCCTAATTGATTTGGAGTGTAGCAACTCTATGTTAGTGGTGAGTTACACGAAGGGAAACCCTATGAGTCAAGTTGTGTGCATGGAAAATTTCTTCGTGAGAGAATGAGCATTATTGTCTTATTCTATAATCCATAGTGTGTGCATTGCTTGATGATAAAAAGGGATTCTCTCTTCTCGTGAGTGGCATCACCCCCTTGGAGAACATGCTTGTATTGGTGTAAAAATGTGATTGGGACATGAGTGTTGTGAGCTTCAAGGCTAGCTTTGAATGTGAATTTGCAATGATTTGAGATGCTATGTGTGCTTGTTTTGATAAATCATGCCCTTGTTTTGACTAATGAAAATATTTTTGAATCATGCATATTTATTGTGGTTACCTCTTGAAACTTTTGCAACATGTTTTGGGGAGTCTCTTCTCTTTTCCTTGAGTCGGCAAGCGTTTTTGGGTTGTCTAAAGCTAAGTGACCCTTGGTGCATAGACTCATATGGTATAACATATTGTTCCATTTTCTCAACTGTAAAGAATTGCATTACTTGAGGAAAAGCAATGGTTCATGTTTGGGGGTTTGAAGAGTTGGTAATTTACCAACTCATTAGGCTCTTAGACATGAGTTTTTGTTATAGTTTTCCAAGTCATTTAGGTGGATTTTATGCCCATTCTCCTTGACCTTTGCAGGTCCATAACTTGAGTAGAGGAACCACGTAATTGAGCAAAAAGCATGAAATTTGAGATGAGGACTGGTGCTCCACTGGAGGACACTGGTGAAAAGCCGGCAGATGGCAGATGCTCACTGTGCTAAAGAGGACATCTACCAGCAGACTGCGAATCAGCATCGGTGAACCGCTGGTGCCAATGTCGGACTACTCCAAAACTAACTAGTTACCAGATGCAATAGATTGGTGAACCACAAATTAGCACCGGTGAAATGGCAGTGACTCGCAAGTGATGGCCGTCAGGAAAGGGCAAATGCGTCTAGCTTAGAAAAAGAGGAGCATTTATACCCTACTTTTGTACCTCTCTAGAAAAGAAGAGACTGAACATTCCTTTTCATAAGAAAGTAGAAAGTAGAGAGTGGTACAAATTTTTTTTGAAGTGAATTGTAGAGAGAGAAGTCTTCATCTTCTTCTTTGAAAAGGTAGAAAAAAATCCATTGGAGATCAGAACCTTGTGGTTGTAAATTTCATACTCATTTTGTTGAATGGATATTGAATTATTACTTGATGCAATGTCTTCTTCTACTTACATGAGTGGATAAATTTCTTATTAGGGGTGCGTGAATGATTGGGGTTGATTTGGATTGGATATTGTTCAATTGATATTAGATTTACTCAATTTGTATAATTCTAGTGTTTCCTCTGAGTTTTAATCTAAACACTCATAGTTGCAAACGTGGGTTATATTTACTTACACTAATTTTTATTGTAAAAGGGATTTAAAGTATGGGTGAGGAAACAATAGTGGGTAATAGGGTGTTGATCATGTGGGGTTGGATTAGAGATAGCCAAAACCCATTGTCACACACACATTGAGAATCAAAGCTAGAAATAGTTTGATTCTTGCCAAGTTGTGGTTATTGTGAAAAGGACTTTGGGGTTTGAGAAAACTCGAGGCATAAGGCACCTAATTGTTTGAAAAACATGGGGTGCCACCTCATCCACAACTAATTATACTATTAAGTAATGCTAGGAGCAGTTAGTAATTCCAATCCGATGATTCCCTGTTAATATCACACCTATAGTATTCTCTCCTTTGGTATTTTCTACGCTTTGTCCCTGTTTTCATGTGAAATTTTGCAGTTCAATTTACAAGTTATGATTCTCCAAATCTTTACTTTATTGTTTTTAAGGCATTGATGCAAGTTACTTCAATTTGATAGACAACTCCTGCGTCATCAACTACTATTACCTGTGGGATTCGACCCCGACACTTCTCGGGTATATTTGTTTTGCCAACGACCGTTTACACTTCATCCTTTTAAGGAGTGAATTTGAACATTATCAAATACTAGATAATATGACTAAAACCAATAGGGCATGGCATAACAAAGAATCTGAGGCTCCTGCAGTGAGCTACTAAAGAGGAATGACAGCAGAGCAAAAAAAGAAAGAAGAGGAAAGGGACAAAGACATGGCCCATCTTAAGACCCAGCTGGAATTGATCACCAAGCACCTCACCACTTTAAACACTCAAAAGGCGCATGCGGTGAATGCACGAGATAAAGGAACCATGTATGATGATTATTACCTTGAGGCTAATGAGGAAGCAAATTTTGAAAATTATCAGGGGGATTTTTGGTCCAACACCCAAGAGTCTAACCAAGACTCATGGCGTCAAGGCCAAGGAAATCAAGGTCAAAACTACTATGGGAACAATGTCTATGACCGGGATGGGCCAAGGGACCAAGGTCAGTGGAGGAACCGAGAGGCCCCAAAGAATGACAGAAATGCAGTATATGTTCCTCCATGAGCTAGAGATCCTGCTGTGAACGACTTTGGGACCGCAAGGTTAGAAGATATGATAAGTCTCATGATGAAGAAAGTTCACTCCACTAAGTTAGGAGTTAAAGAGATAAGAGGTGAACTTTCAAGCTTGAGTCAATTGGTGGAATTCAACCTCCATCAAATAGTTAGAGCAGTAGGTGGGGAAAATCTCAGCCTCATTAAATCAAAGGAAAAAGGGCATTTTTCATAGTGATATTGTTCCAAACCCTCGAAATGAGGGTAATTACATATGACCATGAGTCGATCAGGTATCTTGATAGAGTCTGAGTAATTAAGATACCTACGTCATGTAGCGACGTTAAATTAGGCGCTACTTGGGAAGCAACCCAAGACATTTGTATTTTTATAGATAATGTATTTGTTCAAGTGTGTAGGGGTTAAGTCATAATCTGGAAAAAAACATGGTTTTGAGCATAAAAGTTGAAAATGGGGTGCGAAGGACTGCAGCGCAGAGGATAGCATGTCACATGGGCACTGCGATGCAACAGGCGCTGCGACATGCAGGCTTATCTCACGCAGCAAGCCCCACGACGTGCAACAACATTGGCGCGGTGGGCACCACATCGCGTAGGGCCAGTCCCAGCAAAAAAATTCAAGGGTCAGCGGGTAAAACCCGAACCAGGGGAGTGTTTTAAAGCTTGAAACCTAATTTTCTCCCTATTGTTTCAGCTATCTGCTCGCACACCCCCTCTCTCTCAAAACTTTTCTCCAAAGACTTCATCTTTTCTCAATATTCCTCCATAGTTTTTCACCAAAATCACAAAACACAACATTTTTCTTGTTAATGCTCCAACAGTTGCATCAAAACCAAGAAAAGGGAAGGGAGTGGCTTCTTCAAGCCATGGTTCAAAGAGGTCAAGAAGAGATAATAAGGAAGAGCATGATGATGTGAGTCTACCACAACAACCATTGAGGTGTTTTGGGCTGTGATGGGTCAGAAAGAAAGAAAGTAAGAATTTGTTTAAGGAGCATAAAGAATCAAACTCACATGAAATGTTTATTGATAGAGAAAGTTTGGAATTGGAGTTTCCACATATTGTAGTAGATTGCATACTCTTGGCCTTGGCTTTTGTGTTTAATTATCCCGAGGAATGTAACTCAAACATGGTGAGGGAATTTGTTGCGTATTGGGAACCTAAGGAAAGGTCTAACCAAGTAAAAATTAGAGGGAAAATTACCATCAGTTTTGAATAAATACTTGGTTCACCTTTCATTGACCCACAACTTTTCAAGAATATGATTTTAAGACCTACCTATAGAGAAATTTGACCTACCTGAGCATGATGATGTGAGTATACCACAACAACCATTGAGGTGTTTTGGGCTGTGATGGGTCAGAAAGCAAGAAAGTAAGAATTGGTTTAAGGAGCATAAAAAATCAAACTCACATGAAATGTTTATTGATAGAGAAAGTTTGGCATTGGAGTTTCCACATATTGTAGTAGATTGCATACTCTTTGCCTTGGATTTTGTGTTTAATGATCCGAAGGAATGTAACTTGAACATGGTGAGGGAATTTGTTGCTTATTGGGATCCTAAGGAAAGGTCTAACTAAGTAAAAATTAGAGGGCAAATTGTTTATTTTTCACCCTCAATTTTGAATAAATACTTGGTTCACCTTTCATTGACCCACAACTTTTAAAGAATATGATTTTAAGACCTACCTATAGAGAAATTTTACCTACCTTAGTGCTCGGGAAGCACGTGACTCATGTTACATAGGAAAGGGTGTGTCTTATTTATGCTTTGATGATTGGGATGCCTATTAATGTTTGGGAAATTATCGAGGATGTGTTGAGAAGAGCAATGGTGAAAAAAGGTCATAGGTTTAGTTTTGGGGGTCTCTTAACCCGATATCTGTGAGGGTACTAAATTGAGGAGGAGGAGGTGGACTATAGGCCTAGGTATGAATTGAAAGGAATTTATGTGACAAATAATAAGCATCCTGAGGCTTACATGATCTGGTCCTATCCATTAGTGAGCGCAACGCAAGAATTGACAACAACTCAGTCACCTATACGACATTCAAATGTTGCAATTAAGAATGAATTGAATGACTGAGGAAAAGTTGCATCAGCTCAACATGGATTATCCCTTGAGCAAGCACTCAAGATCTCTTTGCAGAGTTGAGCCCGGACTTGAGGAGCCCCTTGATGATGATGTGGCCACTAATGAGGAGATGGTGAGAGTAGACTCTTACATAGAGTCCGATGATGATGAGGAGGATTCTGAGATGGGGGAAGCGGCTTTTGCCCCCACTAATGATGAGGATTAGTGGTCTAGGGAGTTGTTCTTTCACTCTTTAACTTTATGCTTTATTGTTTTAGCAGTGGGGACAGTGCTACCAATTAAGTGTGGTATGGGAGAAGTAAACTTCATATTACCATGCATGCTTTAATTGCTAAATTTGGACATGGTGGGCCTAGTTTTTCTTGTGACCATGACTTATCCTGYGTTCTTGTTTTKTTTGTAGTATTTCTTTTAKTYTTATTTTGTTTTRGGTTTCAYCGATTGTTGTTTTTGGTACTTTTCCGRTGGATAGTCCCTTAGAACCGATTAGTGGGTCTAGATTTATTTTTTTAGTCATAGATTCATGGMTTTTYTCGATGATGGATGGATRATGACCGTCTTAAGGGAAAATTAGTCATTAGGAAAAGCAAGAACWTGWAACCTTGCGAATGCTAGGTGCTTCAGTTGGGTATCATTGAGACTTTCTTAAGTTCATTCAAAAATGCAYGAAAAAGGTAGAAACACTTAGTCTTTTGAAACTTGACTCTTGTATTTTAAAAAGTGAGCTTAATTATGTTATGCATGCAATATGAATATATGTTTTTATGTAATCTTGATTTTTATTATTAAATCATTTGTGCCATTGTGTGAGTGAGGAATTTTAGTATACTCCATGCTTACAAATGAATGTCTAGAACTTGCCCGGCGTGTGTGCAAAGCGAAGTAAGAATGTTGAATCTAGGAAGTGACATAGGTGTTTCTTTGGTATCCTATTTGTATCCTAATTTTTACCTACCTTGATGTAATTATCCTAGTTAGCCATTTGATCCTTAGCCTATTCTTTTGATAGCCATATTACAAGCTCAATCCCTTTTATTCTATTGATTTTTATTTGATCCAAATGACTCCTAGAGCACTTTAATTTAAAATTTTTGGATAAAAGGAACATAATTGAAGAAGTGAAGGGAAAAGATAAAAGTGTAAAAATTAGAAGAAAAGAAAAGGGTGAGATTTGCTAAATAAGGAGGGTGATGTAGTGGAAAGAAAAAAAGAAGAAAGAGCTTTGAAAAAAAATTATGAAAATAAAAAATTGTGTACTTAAATGTTGAAAAATCCCCACTAGTCACCTAAGTGTAAATTGAAAAATAAAAGGAGGTATAAAGAGAAAAATAGGAGATTGAAGAATGAGGTAAAAAAATAAAAGAGTTGTGAATTATTAAAGTACTTAGAGAGATTAGTCACTATCTTGGCCAAATAGCTCTTACCGATTCCTTAACCTACACTACAACCAATTTAAGTCCTAATTGATCCTTGATTCAAAGTTCTATATTAGTGGAGTATTACACTAGGGGAAATCCTATGGATCATTTTTGCATGCATGTTGAGTTCTTTGGGAGAGTGAACGAAAATGTGTGTGTAAGGGCATCTCTCCAAAAGATGAGGGGMAAAATGATAAGAGATTGGTATAATTTTATTCTTGAATTACATATCATTTATGTTAGTCCAAAAWCATGTCTTGWTGTRTTAKCTTTAGAAGCTAAGTGAWTTCAAACTTTGAYATTCTWATRTTAGTCCTATACGYATGCGAGTGAATTTTKGAGCTTGATTGATTTGTCTAATGATCCTAAGTGTAAGTAGACCTAGTCATAGGGTGAATTTTGTGGTTATATTTGAGGAGGGAAGTAGTAGATTGTTGAGGACGAACAATAGTTTAAGTGTGAGGCAATGATGAACGGTGAATTTACGCATTTCATAGCCATATTTTGGCTATATTTTACTATGTTTTGAGAATAAAATTGTGTGTGTTTTCATGTATTTTATGATATATTTGTGAAAAAGAGCTAACGCACATGATTAGATGCTTTCAGGGCTTAAGTGATGAATTTGGGCTTGTTTGAGGCTTAAAAGAGAAAAAATGGCAAAACAGAATTAATGAAATGAGTTCATAGAAGTTGGCATCGTGCAGCCACTCCTATGCCATGGCCTACACGACGCGCAGGCAGTATAGGTGCTTTCATAGGTGCGATGCACTGGGCTTGATGGCACTTTGAGCAGAGCCGCGCACAAGGGTGTGTCAGGTGGCCAGGATTCGAATCCCCACTCGACTAGGAACTGAAGCTGCAAAACTCAATTTAAATCCAAGAAGGAACAACAAATGCTGAATCTAATATTATAAATACCCTCTCATAATATGTTTTAGATGTCACATATTCAATTATCACATTCAAGAGTGCTTACGTAGTTATAGTTTTGCACAATTAAAACTTTGAGAATTTGTGTAATAGTTAGTTGAGTTACTCTTGAAAAATTCACCAAGTTCTTGTGAAACCTTTTATCTTAGATATTTTTTTGAACATGTATTTATTAAAGTAAGTATTTGATTATGATTTCTTCTATATCATCTTTTTGTTTTCTCATAAACATGAGCGGCTAAATCTCTTAGGATAGAGTTGTGGGAACCATGATGGATTAACGAATGTAGGCATAATAAAATAGTAATCTTTGAATGGTGAATTGGACGGATTGTTATTCTCATCAATTTAATTAAGTTTTAGCTATTGTAAATGTTGAAACATGCCCATATCTTCAACTTGCCCAACCAAGGAGGTTGAAGTTAGGAAAAGAGAATAACAATGGAAATTTGAGGTTAATAACTCTCATCTAATTAAGTTGGTCTCTAACCAAGGATAGTTAAAGTCAAGATTTACTGCAAAGGTAGAATATACACACTTTTGATACCAAGAGGAGATAGGTGGAAAGTATCTATTGTCTATTGCTGAGACCAAGAGAAGATAAGTGTAATTCTTAAGTCGAGATATATTAGATGTAATAAACGTAAGTTCTTACACAAAATTGACCAGGATAGATCACTAGTAAACACCTACTATGTTATAAAATTATGAAGAAAACAATCCTAGTTTAGTCTTATTAATTTGATAAACAACTCAACAACTATTAGCATTAATTTCTTTTTTAGTTTTATTTGTGAACCCCCCTTTCGAAATATAGATTACAAGTAAGCTTATTTTCATCATTAACATATTGTTTCTGCCTATTCCCTGTGGGATCAACCCCAACCTTTTTAGGTTACTATATTTGATAGTGACCGCTTTACACTTTAATTGCCAGGTGTAATGTCACGCCCCGAGTCTATACCCTGGACGAGACACGGTACTTGGAGTCACAAGTAACCCCAAGTCAACTCATGGTCTATCATAACACTGGAATTCTGAATAAAACATAGTGGAAGCTTTGAAATAATAAAATAAAGCATTTTATGAAAAAGAAATAGATCATAAGTATAATACAACTAGAAGCAAAACTGAAAATATGAAAATTCTATCTGTGTTTGAAAGCCATCTATCTGATGAGTTGCTGGGACAAGCCCCTAGCTAACTCCAATTCTAACTTAAAGAAAATAAAACTGTAAGAAAATAATCCTCATCCCGGAAGAAT
>JACEIK010002677.1:179393-200278 GCA_018107945.1 Datura stramonium
TTGGTCTGGGGCCATGAGGCCAATAAAATATATCCTACGGTGGAAATATAGTTCTGGAAACCTGGGTGCGCTGGAATTTCGGTCCGCTCGGTGCTAACTCCTACTCCCACTGGATAGTCCTAGACTGACTACTAAGCTGATAGATCAAAACTGGCACCCAAGATTAAGTCAGCAATACCTATCTGGAAGCTCCCTGAGAGTCTTATCAGACTGGATACTATAATTGGGTTCTAAGACTGGTCAGAGATACTTATCTGGAATCATCGTAACAGTCTAAAGAACAAATTGTAATCCGATGCTAGGGTCCTAAGACTGGTCACAGCAGCTAATCTGGAAGCGTCGTAACCGTCTAAAGAACAAACTGTAATATAAATTTGGGGTCCTAAGACCGGTCAAAGTTTCTTATCTGAAAGTGTCATGACCGCCTAAAGAACCACTAAAATCTAATACTGAGTCTAATATTGATAACTAGGAGGTATCACAGACACCAATAGGATTACCTATAGTCAAACTATCAACTGAGATTTTTCTAGACAACCCTGAGGTTGCTAAAAATCTAACTGAGACAAGACTGACATGATTCTGACTGAGATTTTAACATAAATTAAATACATGTGCTTCCTAAAATTGATGGAACCACTACAGGGAAAAATAGTTCAACCCATAAGTTTCTAATTTCTACTGAGCTGAGACTAGGGTTGAATTATGCTACTAGCTGCAATCTTTTCGTAATTTCTAGAAATAGGGAATAAATAAGAAATCTAAAATCATGAAAACCATTCTCTTTGAATCCACAAAGAAATCTGTCTGAAAAGTTTTCACATTTCAAAACTACAGGGCTATTACTGATAGAGAAAAAATTAGACAAGGGTTTTAGGGACACAAGGGAAGAATAATTCCCTTATTGAATTCCCACATACTTAATAAAGAAACCCGAAGAAATTCCTTGAGAAGTCTAAGTAGAAGTGTATTGCCCTAGTTCATGCTCTGAGAGCTCCTCAGAGAATTAAAGATTGTTTTTTGAAGGTCTGAGTGGGGAATGAGGTAGAAGAACTATTTAATCCCTCTAAATCCCCTTAATTTAAACTTAAATGACATAGTGTAGGGACTAAATAGGTGGGAAATTACAAAAACAACCCTGAAAATTAAATCTGAAAACTGGCCGACAAGGTCCCAACGGGTCACTCAACGAGTCATCGATTACGACCACGACTTGTTGGGACCTCTCGTTGGTCCCCCTGCCTGGGACTAGAAAACACTGAATCTAGCAATGGGGGTCACCATGACTCATGCGATGAACTAATAGGACGTTGGTTCCTCCCGTGGTCACTGCAAGAGGAAACTTAGAGGGGCTGACGACGAGTGACACAACGACTCATTGGTGGACCCAACAGGTCATTGTGTACAATCATTATTCTTGATGGAAGAATTCCTAAAATCCTCAAACTTGACACGAAGGGTGGTGACAATGACTCGTGGTGTGTTTCCACTCATCATCGCTGGAATAGGTTTCTATTGGTATCACTCAACGACTCAAACAATGGGTCATTGTTTCTGAAAATGACTCGTTGGTTGAGTCATGGTATCTTGGAAAGAAGTCCTGAGCTGGGGAACCAACAAGTGATAGGACGAATCTTTGTTTGTCACAATAGGTCGTTCCTTGTCCCACGAGTTCTTGGCTAATCAAGGAGGGTTGACCACGACTGACACAATGAGTCGTTGGAGCTGACCACGACTCATTTTCTCAGACGTTCTGAGGCATTTTTCTGGTTTTTCTTCTGAATTTTTCTTGCAAGGTCTGGTCCTGGTCTAGGAAAGTTTCGAGGTGTTACAATATCTCCCCCTTGGGATCATTCTTCCTCAAATGAAGACTAAAGTTGCAGGAATACTAGGAAAAGAGCTGAAATTTCTAGACTGAGGCTATGAGCTAGTTTCTGAAAGGGTAATTGACTTTGAGTTAACTTAACCATGCTAGCAGGGCTGATGCAACTATTATGCACATAGAAAATTCGAATATAGATGATGAGTACAGAACTGAACAGAGTGTTGAGGAAGGATTTAGTACCTAATGTTGGAACTGAACTAGAATGGAATAAGTGAGGGTATTTGGCCATCATGTCTGATTCTACTTCCCATGTGGCTCCCTCAACTAGTTGGTTCCTCCACAAAACTTTCACCGAAGAGACTTCCTTGTTTCTCAACTTACGAACCTATAGGTCAAGGATCTGAACTGGGACCTCTTCATAAGAGAGAATATCTTTTATTCCCACGCTGTTCAGTGGCACAACCGAGGTTGGATCACCGATGCACTTCTTCAATAGTGACACACGATAGACTGGGTGCACCGATGCTAACTCTAGAGGTAGTTCTAACTCATATGCCACACTACCAATTCGCTTCAAAATTTTGTAGGGTCAAACATATCTTTGACTAAGTTTCCCTTTCTTCCAAAATCTCATCACCCCTTTCATGGGTGAAATTTTCAGATAAACCCAATCATTCACTGCAAACTCTAATTTTGTTCTCCTCACGTCAGCATAAGATTTTTGGCGTCTTTATGTTATTTTTAATCTTTCCCTGATAAGTTGCACCTTCTGCATTGCCTCGTAAATCGAGTATGGCCCTATCAGAGTAGCTTCACCAATCTCAAACTATCCTATAGGAGATCTACACCTCCTACCATATAATGCCTCAAACGGGGCCATTTGGATACTGGAGTAGTAGCTATTATTGTACGCAAACTCGATGAGAGGTAGATGATCATCCCAACTGCCCTTGAAATCAATCACACACGCTCTCAGCATTTCTTCTAAAGTCTGTATAGTTTGCTCAACTTGTCCATCTGTCTGCGGGTGAAAAGTTGTGCTGAGCTTGACCTGGATACCAACTCCCTTCTAAAAAGACTTCCAAAAGTGAGAGGTGAACTGGGTACCTCTATCTGAGATAATGGATAAGGGCACCCCATGAAGTCTGACTAACTCCCGGAAGCCTAGCATAGTCCTCAGTTGAGTCTATAGTTTGAACTAGGAGGAAGTGTGCTGACTTAGCCATCCGGTCTACTATCACCCAGATTGAGTCATGTTGCCGACGAGTCCGAGGTAGACCTGTAATGAAATTCATATTTACTTCTTCCCAGTTCCATGTGGGTATGCTGATATCCTAATTCATACCTCTCGGTCTCTGGTGTTCTACTTTGACCTACTGGCAGTTGGGACACTTAGCTACAAATTCTGTGATGTCTCTCTTCATGTCGTTCCATCAGTAAATATCCCGCAAATCATGGTACATCTTAGTAGCACTTGGGTGGATGGAATATCTTAAACTGTGTGCTTCAGCCAGTATCTGTTGTCTCAATTCACCCACATTCGGTACACACAATCTACCCTGGTAACGGAGCACACCATCTCCCCCTTGGGAGAAAGCCTCCACTTCTTTTCTGAGAACCGCCTCCTTTAGTTTAAGCAGTATGGGATCTTCATCCTACCTTGACTTAACTTCAACTATCAATGAGGAATCTTAATCCACTCTGCACAACAACACCGCCCTCAGCGATATCAACCAACTATACTCCCAACCGAGCTAAATTGTGGATATCCTTTGCCAGTTCCTTTTTGCCCTCTTCAACATGAGCCATGCTCCCCATAGACACTCTGCTTAGGGCATCATCCACCACATTGTCTTTTCTCGGGTGATACAGCACGCTCATATCATAGTCCTTCAGTAGATTCAACCATCTTCTCTGACGATGATTAAGATCTTTTTGAATGAACACATACTAAAGGCTCTTGTGATCGGTGAATACATCCACGTGAGCCCCGTAAAGGTAGTGCCTCCATATTCTTAATGCAAACACCACCGCTACCAACTCCAAGTCATGAGTTGGATAATTCTTCCCATGAACCTTGAGTTATCTGGAGGCATAGGCTATCACCTTAACCTGTTGCATCAGGACGCAACCAAGTCCAACTCTAGAAGCATCACAATATACCATGAACCCATCTGTTCCTCCCAGCAAGGTCAACATTGGAGCAGCAGTGAGATGAGTTTTTAACTCCTGGAAACTCTTCTCATACGCATCCGACCACTAAAATTTCACCTTCTTCTGAGTCAGCCTAGTCAAAGAAGATGTGATGGAGGAAAAACCTTCCACAAAACGTCGATAATAATCGGTTAGACCCAAGAAACTTCTTATTTCGATTGGGGAGGTAGGTTTGGGCCAGTCTTTCACCACTGCTATCTTTTGAGAATCTACCTAAATACCCTCACCCAAGACCACGTGACCAAGGAAGGTCACGAACTTCAACTAGAATTCACATTTGCTGAACTTGGCAAACAACTGGCAGACTCTGAGCGTCTGAAGCACTATCCTCAGGTGATTAACATGTTCTTCCTCATTTATAGAGTATACTAGAATGTCGTCGATAAATACAATGACGAACATATCTAGATACTGCTTGAAGATTCTGTTCATCAAGTCCATGAAAGCTGCGAGAACATTAGTCAGTCTAAAGGATATAACCATGAATTCGTAGTGACCATACCGAGTTCTGAAATTTGTTTTTGATATGTCACGTTCTCTGACTCTTAGCTGATGATACCCCGACCTGAGATCTATCTTGGAGAAACAACTAGGTCCCTAAAGCTTATCAAAAAAGTCGTCAATCCTGGGTAGGGGATACCTGTTCTTGACTATAACCTTGTTCAACTGACGGTAATCGATGCACATTCTGAGGGTACCATCTTTATTTCGCAAGAATAGTACTGGAGCACCCTAGGGAGAGATGCTGGGTTTGATAAAACCTTTATCAAGAAGGTATTTTAGCTGCTCCTTAAACTTTTTAAGCTCATCTGGAGCCATTCTGTAAAGAGGGATGGAGATGGACTGAGCATCTGGAAGAAGTTCTATATCGAAGTCTATTTTCCGCTCAGGAGGGACTATGGGAAACACGTCAGGGAACTCACTAACAACTGGGACTGACTGGATAGTTAGGGTCTCAAAGCTGGAATCTTTGACCCAAACTAGATGATAAATACATCCTTTGGAAATAAGCTATTTGGCCTTAAGGTAGGAAATAAACCGACCCTTATGCGTTGAACTACTGCCCGTCCAGTCTAAAGCTGGCTCATTAGGGAACTGAAACCTAACGACCCTAGTTCTGCAGTCGACTAAGGCATAACCAGAGTGTAACCAATCCATGCCAAGAATGAGGTCAAATTAAACCATGTCTAACTCTACCAGATCAGCAGGAATGACCTTATTCAGTATTGAGACTGGGTAGTTTCTATACACTCGGCTGGCTCTAACTGACTCGCCAACTGGGGTGGAGACTGGGAATGGTTCTAAGAGAACCTCTGGACTGATACTGAACTGTACTACTACATAGGGAGTCACAAATGAAAGCGTGTCCCCCCAGATCTAGTAGGGCATACACGTCTAGATGAAAAAGGTGTAACATACCCGTGACCACGTCAGGTGATCTCTCCTGATTCTGACGAGAGGGAAAAGCATAAACACGGTTTTGGCACTGGCCGCAATCCATACCTGAAGTGTTGGCCTGCTGATATGGTCGACCTACTAGAGCTTCTGAAGCAGTGGATTGTGATCTTCTCTATCCCGCTGACGGGCATTTCTTGAGCCGATGACCAAGCTGTCCACAACCAAAACAACCCTCTCGACCCTGAAGGCATTCTCCTCTATGGTTCTTGCCACACTTAGGGAAAGCTGGGTAGTTGTAGTGGTTTCTAGTGCTATGACTCTGGGATTGTGAACCAGATGCTCCACCCCTCCGATCCTTACGGGATAGGAAAGTAGGGGCACTGGATGAAGTGGTTGTTGGAGCCCTCTGCTGTTGCTACTGTGAGCGGCTACTACCGCCAGATCTCTGGTGACCATTTCTTACCCGTTTGTTCTCCCGCTTCAAGTCTTTTAATTTTTCTGCCTCAATTTATTGAGCATGAACTATGAGTCTTGAGAGATCGATGTCCTTAATAAGGATTGCAGTCCTATACTCCTTAAGAACCATGTTCGGCACCCCATTAACAAATTTCAGCATACGAGCCCTTGGCTTGGCTACCATCTCTGGAGCATATTTAGACAACCCTGTGAACTCCAGTGCATACTCTTCCACCATCCAATTTCCTTGTTTCAGATTCATGAATTCAGCCACTTTGGCCTCCCTGAGTTCCCGGGGAAAGAATCTGTCTAGGAAGGTTGTCGTGAACTCCTCCCATTCCACTAGTCCTACTCCCGCTGGTCACCTCTCCTTCCACTGCTCATACCAGATTTGGGCTACCCCTTTCAGCTGGTTGGTAGCCAAGTCGGTACTCTTCGAGGAACTGACACCCATAATTCGGGTGATCTTTCTAATACCATCCATGAACTCCTATGGGTCCTCTCCCACCTTAGATATGTGGAAAATTGGAGGGTTCATCTGGGTGAAGTCCCGAACTCGGGCAGCTGCTGCGAACCCACTATTGTTGACCAAAACCACATACTTGTTCACCTGGTTAGTGACTGTCTGTGCGAGCAGCTAGATAGCCGCCCTAAACTCTGCAGTGGACACTGAGTCGTCCTGAAGGATTGCTGGAGCTAGTGGGGAAGGCCGGTGAGCGTTACTGGCCCTTCTTTCATTACCATGTCGTAGAGGCAATATCTCACTGAAACAAAATAGAGCACGAGTTAGGAGAACGTTTCTGGAATTGAATTTCAATGCACGATAAAGTTTATGAACAAAAGGGGAGTTTTCCTAATAACATCTTGTAGCCTCCCCGTCATAAGTGTGGTGCGCTTCACAACCATAAGAAGGACTCTCCTCGATGCGTCTTTTGGACATCAGAGGATACT
This sequence comes from Datura stramonium, assembly GCA_018107945.1. Lineage (NCBI taxonomy): Eukaryota > Viridiplantae > Streptophyta > Magnoliopsida > Solanales > Solanaceae > Datura > Datura stramonium. The sequence continues at coordinate 186,238 of JACEIK010002677.1, forward strand.
CTAAACCTAGTGCTCTGATACCAAGTTTTTCATGGCCCGAGTCCATACCCCGGACGTGACATGCTACTTGGAGTCACAAGTAACCCCAAGTCAACCCATGGTCTATCATAACACTAGAATTCTAAGTAAAACATAGCGGAAGCTTTGAAATAATAAAATAAAGCATTTTATGAAAAAGAACTAGATCATAAGTTTAATACAACTGGAAGAAAAACTAAAAATTTGAAAACTCTATGTGTCTCTGAAAGCCATCTATCTAATGAGTTGCTGGGACAAGCCCCCAGCTAACTCCAATTCTCACTGAAAGAAAATAAAACTTTAAGAAAATAATCCTTGTCCCCGAAGAATGAGGACTCACCAATGAATGCAGGTGAGAACACCTGAAGGCGAACTGCTAACGGGGCTGAGACTGAGATTTTGCAGCTGTATCATAAAATGAGACAGCATAAAAGGTATGCGCTAGTACTTTGAATGTACTGAGTAAGTAGGAGAAACCATACACAAGGAGTAAAATAACTGAATTGGAAAGACATACACTGACCAACTGAAAATGTTGAAACTAAATAACTGTGATAAACTGATATGGTCAAAATAACCCTGGCTGATGGTAAAAAACATGCCCTAAATCTGAGATACTAATCTGAAATACTATACTGAACTGAGCTGACTAGTGGGAGAGTCTATAACTGACATATAACCACATGAGCTAGACATGGAATCTTATGTATACATCCCATTGGTAGGACCCAATATACCTTGCCAGGATATAAAGGCATGAACTGAGTGATAACAGGTCTGGGGCCATGAGCCATAAAAATATATCTTATGGTGGCAACGTAGTTCTGGGAACCTGGGTGCGCTGGAACCTCGGTCCGCTCGGTGATAAGTCCTACTCCTACTAGATAGTCCTAGACTGACTACTAAGCTGATAGCTCAAAACTGGGGCCCAAGACTAATTTAGGAATACCTATCTTGAAGAACCCTGAGAGTCTTATCGGACCGAATTCTGTAATTAGGTTGTAAGACTAGTCAGAGCTGCTTATCTAGAAGCGTTGTAACTTTCTAACCAACAAACTGTAATCTGAAGCTGGGGTCCTAAGACTAGTCAAAGCTGCTTATCTGAAAGTGTCATGACCGCCTAAAGAACCACTAAAATCTGATACTGAATTTCATATTGGTAACTGGGAGGTATCACGGACACCTATAGGATTAACTATAGTCAAACTATAAACTGAGAGGATGTGTTGAGAAGAGCGGGTGTTAAAAAAGGTCATAGGTTTAGTTTTGGGGGTCTCTTAACCCGATATTTGTGAGGGTACCAAATTGAGGAGGAGGAGGTGGACTATAGGACTAGGTATGACTCGAAAGGAATTTATGTGAAAAATAATAAGCATCATGAGGCTTACATGATCTGGTCCTATCATTTAGTGAGCGCAACGCAAGAAGTGACAATAACTCAGTCACCTATACGACATGCAGATGTTGCAATTAAGAATGAATTGAAAGACTGAGGAAAAGTTGCATCAACTCAACATGGATTATCCCTTGAGCAAGCACTCAAGAGCGCTTTTCAGAGTTAAGCCCGAACTTGAGGAGCCCCTTGATGATGATGTGGCCACTAATGAGGAGATGGCGAGAGTAGACTCTGACATAGAGTCCGATGATGATGATGAGGATTTTGAGATGGGGGAAGCTGCTTTTGCCCCCACTGATGATGAGTATTAGAGGTCTAGGTAGTTCTTCTTTCACTCTTTAACTTTATGCTTTATTGTTTTAGCAGTGGGGACAATGCTACCAATTAAGTGTGGTATGGGAGAAGTAAACTTCATATTACCATGCATGCTTTAATTGCTAAATTTGGACATGGTGGGCCTAGTTTTTCTTGTGACCATGACTTATCCTGYGTTCTTGTTTTKTTTGTAGTATTTCTTTTAKTYTTATTTTGTTTTRGGTTTCAYCGATTGTTGTTTTTGGTACTTTTCCGRTGGATAGTCCCTTAGAACCGATTAGTGGGTCTAGATTTATTTTTTTAGTCATAGATTCATGGMTTTTYTCGATGATGGATGGATRATGACCGTCTTAAGGGAAAATTAGTCATTAGGAAAAGCAAGAACWTGWAACCTTGCGAATGCTAGGTGCTTCAGTTGGGTATCATTGAGACTTTCTTAAGTTCATTCAAAAATGCAYGAAAAAGGTAGAAACACTTAGTCTTTTGAAACTTGACTCTTGTATTTTAAAAAGTGAGCTTAATTATGTTATGCATGCAATATGAATATATGTTTTTATGTAATTTTGATTTTTATTGTTAAATCATTTGTGCCATTGTGTGAGTGAGGAATTTTAGTATACTCCATGCTTACAAATGAATGTCTAGAACTTGCCCGGCGTGTTTGCAAAGCGAAGTAAGAATGTTGAATCTAGGAAGTGACATAGGCGTTTCTTTGGTAGCCTATTTGTATCCTAATTTTTACTTACCTTGATGTAATTATCCTAGTTATCCATTTGAGCCTTAGCCTATTCTTTAGATAGCCATATTACAAGCTTAATCCCTTTTATTCTATTGATTTTTATTTGATCCAAATGACTCCTAGAGCACTTTAATTGAAAAATTTTGGATAAAAGGAACATAGTCGAAGAAGTGAAGGCAAAAGATAAAAGTGTAAAAATTAGAAGAAAAGAAAAGGGTGAGATTTGCTAAATAAGGAGGGTGGTGTAGTGGAAAAGAAAAAAAGAAGAAAGAGCTTTGAAAAAAAATTATGAAAATAAAAAAAAAATTGTACTTAAATGTTGAAAAATCCCCACTAGTCACCTAAGTGTAAATTGAAAAATAAAAGGAGGTATAAGGAGAAAAATAGGAGATTGAAGAATGAGCTAAAAAAATAAAAGAGTTGTGAATTATTAAAGTACTTAGAGAGATTAGTCACTATCTTGGCCAAATAGCTCTTACCGGTTCCTTAGCCTACACTACAACCAATGTATGTCCTAATTGATCCTTGATTCAAAGTTCTATATTAGTGGAGTATTACACTAGGGGAAATCCTATGGATCATTTTTGCATGCATGTTGAGTTCTTTGGGAGAGTGAACGAAAATGTGTGTGTAAGGGCATCTCTCCAAAAGATGAGGGGMAAAATGATAAGAGATTGGTATAATTTTATTCTTGAATTACATATCATTTATGTTAGTCCAAAAWCATGTCTTGWTGTRTTAKCTTTAGAAGCTAAGTGAWTTCAAACTTTGAYATTCTWATRTTAGTCCTATACGYATGCGAGTGAATTTTKGAGCTTGATTGATTTGTCTAATGATCCTAAGTGTAAGTAGACCTAGTCATAGGGTGAATTTTGTGGTTATATTTGAGGAGGGAAGTAGTAGATTGTTGAGGACGAACAATAGTTTAAGTGTGAGGCGGTGATGAACGGTGAATTTATGCGTTTCTTAGCCATATTTTGGCTATATTTTACTATGTTTTGAGAATAAAATTGTGTGTGTTTTCGTGTATTTTATGATATATTTGTGAAAAAGATCTAACGCACATGATTAGATGCTTTCAGGGCTTAAGGGATGAATTTGGGCTTGTTTGAGGCTTAAAAGAACAAAAATTGCAAAACAGAATTAACGAAATGAGTTCATAGAAGTTGGCATCGTGCAGCCACTCCTATGCCATGGCCTACATGACACGCAGGCAATATAGGTGCTTTCATAGGTGCGACCCACTGGGCTTGATGGCACCTTGAGCAGAGCCTCGCACAAGGGTGTGTCAGGCAGCCAGGATTCGAATCCCAACTCGGCTAGGAACTGAAGCTGCAAAACTCAATTTAAATCCAAGAAGGAACAACAAATGTTGAATCTACTATTATAAATACCCTCTCATAATATGTTTTAGATGTCACATATTCAATTATCACATTCAAGAATGCTTACGTAGTTATAGTTTTGCACAATTCAAACTTTTAGAATTTGTGTAATAGTTAGTTGAGTTACTCTTGAAAAATTCACCAAGTTCTTTCGAAACCTTTTAGCTTGGATATTTTTTTGAACATGTATGTATTAAAGCAAGTATTTTATTATGATTTCTTCTATATCTTCTATTTTTTTTCTCATAAACATGGGCGGCTAAATCTCTTAGGATAGGGTTGTGTGAACCATGATGGATTAATGAATGTAGGCATAATAAAATAGTAATCTTTGAATGGTGAATTGGATGGATTGTTATTATCTTCATTTTAATTAAGTTTTAGCGGTTGTAAACGTTGAAACATGCCCATATCATCAACTTTCCCAACCAAGGAGGTTTAAGTTAGGAAAGGAGAATAACAATGGCAATTTGAGGTTAATAACTCTCATCTAATTAAGTTGGTCTTTAACCGAGGATAGTAAAAGTCAAGACTTACTGCAAAGATAGAATATACACACTTTTGAGACCGAGAGGAGATAGGTGGAAAGTATCTATTGTCTATTTTTGATACCAAGAGGAGATAAGTGTAATTCTTAAGTCGAGAAATATTAGATGTAATAAACGTAAGTTCTTACACAAAATTGACCAGGATAGATCACTAGTAAACGCCTAGTAAGTTATGAAATTATGAAGGACACAATCCTAGTTTAGTCTTATTAATTTGATAAACAACTCAACAACTATTAGCAATATTTTCTTTTTATTTTTATTTGTGAACCCCCCTTTTGAAATATTGAATACAAGTTAGCTTATTTTCATCATTAACATATTGTTTCTGCCTATTCCCTGTGAGATCAACCTCAACCTTTTTAGGTTACTATATTTGATAGTGACCGCTTTATACTTCAATTTCCAGGTGTAATGTCACGCCCCGAGTCTATACCCTGAATGAGACACGGTACTTGGAGTCACAAGTAACCCCAAGTCAACCCATGGTCTATCATAACACTAGAATTCTGAGTAAAACATAGCGGAAGCTTTGAAATAATAAAATAAGAATTTTATGAAAAAGAAATAGATCATAAGTATAATACAACTGGAAGCAAAATTGAAAATCAGAAAATTTTGTCTATGTTTGAAAACCATCTATCTGATGAGTTGCTGGGACAAGCCCCTAGCTAACTCCAATTCTAACTTAAAGAAAATAAAACTGTAAGAAAATAATCCTCATCCCGGAAGAATGAGGACTCACCAATGAGTGCAGCAGAATACTCTGAAGGCGAGGCGCTAGCGAGAGTGAGACTAAGATCTGTAGTTGTATCATAAAATGATACGGCATAGAAGTATGCACATCCCGATTACTTTGAATATGCTGTGTAAGTAGGAGAAACCATCACAAGGAGAAAAATAACGAGTAGGAAAGACATTACAATGACCAACTGGAAATGTTAAAACTGAATAATTTTGATAAACTGAGATGGACAAAAGCCTTGTGCTGTTTGATGGTCGAAGACATGTCCCTAAATGCGAGATACTAATACGAAATATTTATGTTGGCCGACTAATTTGAGATTGAAGCTTGAGATGACTAGTGGGAGAGTATATAACCGACATATAACCGCGTGAGCTAGACGTAGGTCGATGTATACACCCCATTGAGTAGGACCCAATATACCTTGCCGGTATAAACGCATGAAGCGGTGATCATGGAGTGCAGGGCGCAGAGGCCCGATAAAATATATCCTACGGTTGAAATATAGTTAAAAACTGGGTGCTTTGGAATTAGGTCACTCGGTGCTAAGTCTTACTCCCACTGGATAGTCCTAGACTGACTACTAAGCTAATAGCTCAAAATTGGCACCAAGACTAAGTCGGCAATACCTATGCAGGAAGCTACAGAGCCTTTATCATTTGGTACTATAAGCGCTGGGTTCTAGGCCCCAGTGGAATGCTTATACGGAATCATGTGGCAGTCTAAAGAACAAACTATAATCTGGAAGCTAGGGTCCCTTAGACTTGTCCAGGCAGCTTATGCGAGTGTATAGCGAGTCTAAAAAAATCGTAATATGAAGTTGGGGTCCAAAGGCTTGGTAAAAGTTTCTTATTTGAAAGTGTCATGACCGCCTAAAGAGCCACTAAATCGTCTGAGATCTAATGATAGCTTGGGAATTATGCGGACACCTATAGGATTAACTATAGTCACAACTATCAGCGAGATTTTCTGATTATTACGGCGTTTCTAAAAATCTTACAGGAGACAAAATGACATGATTGAGAGATTTTAACATACAAATTAAATACATGTTCTTCACAAGGCGAGTGGAACCACGCTACGGGAAAACTAGTTCAACCCACAGGTTTCTAATTTCTCTTGAGCTGAGACTACGAATATGCTACTATTTGTATCATTTCACAATTTCTAGAAATAGGAATAAATACAAAATCTAAATCGTGAGAAATATTCCCATTGAATCCTGAAAAATGCAATACGAAAACTTTTCACATCTCAAAATTACAGGGCTATAAGCGTGAAGAAGTGGACAAGGGTCTTAGGGATGCAACGGAAGAAATATTCCCTTATTTAATTCCCACATACCTTATAAAGAAACCCGAAGAAATTATTAGAAATCTAAGGAGAAGTGGTACGCCTAATACTTGCTCTGAGAATTTATGATTATTTCGATAGATGCGAATGGGGAAATGAGGGAAGAACTGTTTAATCCCTCTAAATCCCATTAATTTAAACTTAAACAACGTATTTTATGGACTAAATAGGTGGAAAATTACAAAAAAAAACCTAGAAATTAAATCTTATAATTTCTTTGACAAGGTCCCTAACGGGTCATAGCTTGAGTCGTTAGTTGCGACCATGACCGCATTGGGACCTCTCGTTGGTCCCACTTCCTGGAACTAGAAAATATAGAATTTGGAAACGGGGTCACCACAACAAATTTGGATGAACCAATGGGTCGTTGGTTCCTCCCATGATAGCTGTAAGAGGAAACTTGGGTGGCTAGCAGCCGGGTGACACAACAACTCATTGGTGGACCCGACGGATCGTCGTGTCGGTCGTTATACTCACTAGAAGAATTCCTAAAACCTCCAAACTTGGCATGACGGGTGGTGACTGCAATTCGTACCTGGGACACAATGAGTCGTTGTTCCCCCTTCCAATGCATCACTAGAATGAGTTTACGGGGGTCTCACCCTATGACTCACACAATGGTCATTGTTTTGACAGCGACTCGTTGGTTGAGTCGCGGATCCTAGAAAGATTTCCTAAGTTGGGGAACCAATGACTGAGTGACCAGAGCGACTGCTGTTTATCACAGCGGGTCATTCCATTGTCCGTGGGTTCTTGGTTGATCAAGAATGGCTAACCGGGCGACACAAGAGTCGTTGGGTGACCACGACTCATTGTCTCAGTAATTCCTAGAGACATTCTTTTGGTTTTTTCTTTTGGATTTTCTTGCAAGGTCTGAACCTGGTCTAGGAAAGTTTTGGGGTGTTACATGTAATTTGGGTGTGATCAATTATATACTCCATTATGTGTTTGATTTTGTTCCCAACATCTCCTAGTAGGAATAGAGCTATATCTTGCTAACAGATTAACTGAAAATGTTATGTCAGGCATTGTAGTATTAGAAAAATACATTTGTGAACCAATTGTACTAAGACACTGGTATTTAGGACTAAGGATTTTCTCATTCTTTCTTGAGGTTGGAACGAGATCTTTATTCATGTTTTGATTGATAGAACAATCACAAAATGACTTAAGGAATGTGCTTAAGCCATGTAAATTGTTTCAATATCATTTCTATATTGGCAAGTTTATGGACACAAATATTGTTTGTCAAATATTTAATTTTTCAAAATTTTTCCAACTTCCATTTTTAAAATTTTATAATCTCAAAATTCTAACTTTAAAAAGTCAATTGCCTTTTGAAGTTCTGTTGGATTTTCAATGAGACTTCATCAACCCAAATATAGTACAATAGACCCTAATTGTTTCTTTAGTAAAACACAAAGGTAAGAAAAGTCATTAGTGTATCCTTCGTCAATGAATATTCACTAAGATGAGCGATAATTCTCAAAAATTACACCTCAAAGAAGTATAACATAGTCGTTGTCAATAAGAACCCAACCAGAATTAGGGTCGATCCCACAGGGGTATAATTAGATATCGACTAATGCTAGTAGTTACCCTTTAGTTCAATTATTTTCTAAGGGGGTTTTAACAAAAACAATTAAGTGACAGTGTTTTGAAATGATGTTGTTGTCAAAGATATGCAAGTAACTAGGGAAGTGTTCTCCATGGATTCATAACTAGGTTAGGTTATTGTACTTGTGATCTATTATAACACTTAACTTGTAAATTGATAAACTACATTCATCCAAATGGATGATTAGCTATATTAGATGACTAACTCCAATCACCATATTAAGTCTCGCAGGGCTTCCAACTAAACTTTATCAATCATTCCAAGTGCTTTCCTGTGACCACAACTCAAATTATTCAATGAAAATTAATTTTAAGGCTTTGTTGTCTTCTCTTTTCCTAATCTCTACTTCTCTAGTTTTAAGAAAGAGAAGAGAATACGGGCTAGTACTAGGTGTACCATTGAAACAATTGACATAGAGAAAACAGCTGACATAAAATTTGGTTTAGAATCACTTTATGTTAATCTTAATTGTTATTTCACCATGTTTCCCACAATCCTAGTTTAGGAGGATAAGCTACTCATAATTGCAACCAAGATTAGAAATAATATAATAAATTATAATTAACAACTTACAAAAGGAATAAAAACCAAATGATTATTGCCTGATTAACTTTGAAATTCAAGAGCATGATGATAAACATGCTCAAGGTTTTCTCTTGTATTTTTATCCAAAAGTATTGGGAAACTCCAAAAAACACGATTCTAATGAAAATTATCGGCTCCTTGTGAAAATAAAGGAAAGTATTTCTACAATTATTGAAATATTTTTCCTAAATTAACAGGGAATGCTACCGTCGGGATCGCCCAGCATGCTGCTACAGGTCATGGTTTGCACTCATTATGATTTGCAGCTTCTGGATCTCTCGAGGTATGAAAGGCCGGTACGACTAGCGATGTGTCACTATGATTCATAGGTGTCGGAGTCATGGTCTAGACCTGAAAGATAGCATGTCTAAATATCAACCTATGATCTTTGATGCAGTTCGTACTATGATGGTATGAATCATACATTCCACTCGTGCCTTGAGGGCATAATATAACTAACTCTCTGATTCTCGGCCTGTATCGATTACGACTCATACGGTATTGTCCATTTGTCTTTTGTCTGGTCGTACCATGAACTGCACATGTCCAACCACCGAGATTCTCTACTATGGGCACTAGTCACGACTCGTATCAATATGGTAGCTTGTACGCTGACCTACTGGCAACTTATTTTCTGCACTTTTGCACTGCTTTTCTAAATCCAACCCACGGACTTGATTTCCTGCTTACAACCAAACAACCTCATATCATTTTAAACATACCACGTTCTAGCATCTTTCTATGTTTTCGCTTATCAAAGTACCGTAAAACCACAACACATCATCCTCTCAATTTAAAACTTTTGCATATCTTAGGCAAATAAAATACTACTACACATACAATGCTTAACTAAAAGGTAAAACAGAAGACTCACAGCCAACATCTGTCATGATTTATGCAATATGATCATTATCAATTATCAACCTTATTTTTTAAACACTCAAAACCAAGATTATTGTGTACACATGCAACTACAAATCGTGACACAAAGGAATCTCGAAATTGCATCAAAGTATCAACAGAAAAATAATTAAACACTAATGCTATTTACAGACAATGCGGTATAATATTACAACCCATGCACTCTCACAAAGAAGTTTAAACCTTTGCACATGTGATACCATAGGTTTGCCCATATTTTCTCTACTCTAGTGTTCAAACAGTCAGATTAAGGATCACTATAGGACTTTTATTTTAGCATGTTGTCTTGGGATGGTATGGTAAATATGGATGATGACTCATATCATGGCATACACGGATACGGCTCCACTTATACCTTTTTCTCTTCTTTTCTCGCATTTCCATTTTATTTAACAACTTATGGGTTTGGTTTATTTTCATCTATTTGTTTTCTTTCTTTGACTTTTAGATTATTTTTTCACCACACCAACTTTTTCATTGACTAGGTTTTTCTTTATCTCTACCACATGGTATCTTTTTCTTATTCTGGCTTTTTTTCCCTTTGCACTTTATAATAGCCGGTGACCTCAATAGAATTTTTCTTGAGTTGAGGTTCACATTATCAAGGAGGGAGTAGAGACAAAACAAGTTCATCATAAACAAAAGGAAAGGTGAATAGGATAATTAATGAAAGGTCACTTTCAATGACTCACTTGATCACTATATTTTATGTCATTTGGTCGGGCAATTTAGGCTAAGTGAACTAAAATCAAAAGGGAGCCTATGATCATTTCCTAAGTAACTATCCTCTGACCTAGAAAGACTAGAAGGTTCTAGATCACCTACACAGTGTTGAACTAAGGAAGAACCTGCTCACATAGTACAACATTATATCAAACTACCTATCTGGTTCATGCCACTGACTACACTATAATTGATCGTACTCATCTCTAATTCATAGTCCACATTGGTGGCGCTACGGTCAACAAACACAACTAATCATGAAAAAAAGAATTTTAAAAAGAGGTCATTTTCCAAAAACTACAAATCAAACACATGTGCATTTGTGGATATTAAGTACTCCTAGATTAGTTCTAATTAAATAAAATAAAAACATCCTAAACATGTCGGTTGTCTTTAGATAGCGCCCTTTAGGGGAAAAGAAACACGACAATAAAGCCTCGGGAAAAATGAAAATAGGTACACCCCCCTCCCCCCATAAAGAAACATGCTTTGTCAAAGAATCAAATAAAAACTAGAAGGAACATTGTTATATCCCGGGAACCCAAGGATCGGGCAGGGAGCCAAAGCAGAGAAAAAGTGAAAATTCACCTAGGTCACTGGACGGTTCGTGAGGTGGCTCGTTAGGTGGGACCAAAGTCGTGAAGTGACTGTGGTCAAGATAAGGCTTGTAAGTCTTGGGAGGCCTGAGATGACCCGCAGTGGGCATGGGACCTCACGACTCATGAGGTCGCCAGCCGGGATACAGATTACATGACTAGGGATTTGAGGCATAGGGACCACGGTGTGACCACGGTCGTGGTCCATCACCATGATTCATGGGGTCCCCCTGTGCTTGTTTGGGGTGGGCATCATGGGATCCCAGCCACGAGTCATGCCCCATGGCAGCTTGGCTGCGTGAGGTCCTCGTGGGGGTGGCAGCAGGGAATTTCCATTTTTAGTAAGGGTGTTTCGTAATTCCTAAATTCCTAAGGGCTCACAAAATATGTCATTTTAAGGTCTGAATATGTTCTTTTAAGGATTAGTCCATGTTAAGCCTCATTCATGTATGTAAGAGTATAGAGAGGAGAGTAGAAGGGTTTAGGAGGTGTTCTTTCTCCAATTCCTCTAAATTCCATCTTAGGCTACCAAGGAAAAGTTAAGAACCGGATAATCCATAGTATGTAAGGTCTCCAATAGGTAAATTCTTCACACCCATATCTACTCTGTGATTTTTCTTTAAAATTTATCAAAAACTCATGGGGTTTTTATGTTTGATTATATAAATATATATTTAGTGGCAGGTTTTTTTGTGATTGCTAAATCTACATCATAATATACTGATTTCAGTCATCTTTTGAGATTTAGGTGATTATAATATTTTTAATTTGAGTTTTTCTAAGCAATTTAATCTTAATTATGCAGCAGCCCCATACAGTGAATTGAATTATGATCTATTTTCCCATTGATGTTGACGACTCTTTTTCACATCGGTAGCGTCCGCAAGTATGCAGATTAAAGTGCAAGTAATATAGTGGCTCTTTTTAAGAACTTGAATGTCGAACCCTAGGCCGGACCATTCCTTTAACTATCCTTTTCTAGTGTGATCTTAAATTCCCTAAAATGTTGGTTATAGAAATTTTGATTAAGATTAATTAAGTCTAAGTTTGGTCAGAAATATTCTGGAAATTTACTCTAAGGAGCAACATAGAGTTAGGAAACCGGATAATCATGCGAGACTATGATTTACAATGGATTAAGCATGGAACTATCAATTGTTATTTCACATAATTAGAATTGCATGTTCATGGTCTTTAGAGCCTCTAACACACTGGCAGCCTCCTGCATCATTGTAGTGAGGATGTTAATTTCTAGTCGCGGGCTTGTTGGTTTTACGGGGAAACGATTAGGGACTTTCGTGTAATTAACCATTTAACAGCCGCCTGCAGCTACTTCCTAGCCGGTGGTGATGTGACATCCCAAGTTGGTCTTTCACCAACCCCATGTACATAACCCAAGCACGGGGTGTTAGGTATATTCTATCCTGACACAAAACTCTCTCCCGAGATACAAACATGTCTCAAATTCTCATGTCGACTGAGTAATACTTTCTCAAGCTATTACCCAAGCTAACAAGTATGCTTTCATGGCGATCAATCATAAAAACAACCAACAATCCAGAATGCAAGACGAAAGCAACAATCAATAACTTAATTCCAAAACAATATCATAAAATCACAATCATCATTCATGGCTTCAACCCTAGAGGAAGGGTTCTAACCATTCATATTAGTAAACTACACTAATCTCTACTACACTACTATTAAACTACATACTAGATTTGGTAGATGAGAAGGGAATTTTCCAAACCCTAGATGAGTTCTCCCACTTCTCCTTCACTCCTAGGTAGTTTTCGAGAATAAAATCGCCAGCCCCGATAGATTGGAGCTAAGGGTCCTATTTACGCAGTAAATGGAGAGAACGTGCTTAATTTAGCCTGTCATTGAACGGCTCTGTGTCACCAGGTGTATCACATTTCTCCATGACACAGGCAACATGAAAGCTCTAAATCACCCAAAAATAGGCCTCGGCGGCACCTTGCCGCGTTAGCCAGTGTGGCCTGTTTGCTTAGCGCGTTAGCCTCTCCATGTCGCGCTGACCCAACCTGCCGTGGCACGTTGCCAACGTGCAGGTGAGCTGTTGTGTGCAGCCTTCCTGCCGTGGCACGTTGCTGACGCGCAGGTGGGCTGTTTTATTGCCTCCTCTTTGCCGGCGTTCGCGTGTTAATTAGTTTCCAAGCCTCTACTTCACCAACTCATGGATTAGTTCCTCAAAGGTCATCAAAACCTACAAAACAAAGACTAATCATGTTGGTTAGCACATATCTTCACATTTATACAAAATCACATGAAAATGTATGCAATACTTAGATAAACAAGAATAATTTAAGTTATAAAGCGTATCTCGGGCACTATATTTTTTGCAGAGTGATCAGGATGTTCTTTACAAGCCCAGCCTGAATTATGTTTTAAATCAAAACCTACAAAACAAAGACTAATCATGTTGGTTAGCACATATCTTCACATTTATATAAAATCACATGAAAATGTATACAATAACTTAGATAAACAAGAATAATTTAAGTTATAAAGCGTATCTCGGGCATGCTATTTTTGCCCGTGATCAGATGTTCTTTACAAGCCCAGCCTGAATTATGTTTTAAATTAGGAATTTATTATGTTACCAATTGTGATTTTAATAAATTCAAGTTATATACATGATCTAAAAGTATGTACGAATCCTATTATTCATAAATTATGTTTTTGACTGACTCAGGGACTCATGTCATGGCTAGATCGCATATGTTCAAGAATGTTTATGATTATCGTGATTTAACTAGCCCATGAACTCATGTATGTATTATTATGAGCACTAGATATGTTTTGGGAGTAGTATCGAACACTGAGTAGGTTCGGGGCTCAGGTTAAGCCCCGGATCTCATGAACTACGTGCCACCGTGGTATGTTGGGACCCATTTCATGATATTCCCTGGCCCAAATGGCCCTTTTAATGGTGATATCACACTTTCATGGTTCTATCCTTGGAAAGTTATGAACACCCTCCCGACTAGGGTTACAAGTCGGGCTTCATGTGTGCTCATATAGGGTATGTTGGTTAAGAGAATCTCCCACTGTTCCTCATGATTTATGCATGTTATG
>JACEIK010002678.1:11055-23077 GCA_018107945.1 Datura stramonium
CAATCTTTTCAATAGATAAATCAAATTGTTTGAATGAGTATATAATAGAGCCCACGGCTATATTACGTTTAGGTCTATGAAACCATAACGTATAATGACTTGCACATTAATTCTAAACGTAAGAATTTGTGAAAATTTAGGTAGATGGACAATTAAAGATTTTCACTTGTGGGAAATTAAATGTATATTTATACATTTGTAATAACATATATGAATTGAGAAAAATAGTGTATACTGGTATAAAATAATAAAGTAAAAAGAAGAATATTATAGAGAAAGAGAGAAGAGAGAAAAATTAGGATTTGCAAAAAATCTTTATGCCACGAGGCACAAGTCATACTATTTTACGATTTTATTTATTTCACCTTTTGCATAAGAATTTATTTATACCTTATTGGCATTATACATGAATTGTGTATTTTTATTTGGCCAATCCTTTATCTGTCCACATTTTTTGACAGATTTGAATTAAAGATTCTCGTCAACAGTTATAATATTGAGCGCTATATTATATCAAAGGTATTGTTGACGATCATTTGATATCAGTCTAATGTGACATAACTTATCAAGATTTCTTTATTTTTCATCATTTCAGCTACCTGAACCTTTGCCAAGATTTTATAAGGTATTATATTATGGTGCTCCTTTTAAAGCACTTGCCTCGTTATTCTGACTATCTTGATTATTTGCTCTTCTCCTTCTTCAAGAAGTTTTTATTTCTAGAATCGATTATTCGCTATCATGCTTCAGGCGTGTCATAGATTTGTCCTTCAAGGACTCTAATTTTCATTAGAGCATTGAAGCTGAATTATATTATAAAATAGGGTCAGCAAATACATCTAACAATTGATTTGCAATATTTTGCAAGTGAATTATCTCTTGAACTTTAAGTTCACATATTTTTTTCGAGGATCTGGATTATTCATCCCACACACAATTTTCAGCTGCTAATCACTTCTCCCCCTAATGTTAGAAAAACTAACATTTACCCCAACCTCATTTGGGGACGCATCTTTGTGTGTTGTGGTGGAGTTATTGAATCATATACCGCACATTCAAATTTTTAGATGGAATTATTTGGTTTCTGACCCTGAACCAATTATGATAGAGGAACCTTGTTGGCTTGATGCATCCAAGTGTTGTTGCATGTTAAATAAACATATCTCATACTAAATTTTATTTGGGGGTTTTGTTCTCATAATCAATGGTTTAGCTGTAATTGAAGGCATAGAATTTCTACGAAACCAACTTAGATATAAACCAACATTATCAAAATAATTTTTATAATTTAGAATTGTGCTCTTAATTTAACAATTCGAGCAAACAACCTTGCAAAAACCAATTGTAAGTTGATATCAAAGCACATGTGACCATATCATAGATGCATCTATTAAAATTATACAATAACAAATGGTTCACATGGCAGGTGAACGAACCCATTCACCTTTTTATAAGTTCCAAAATTCAGGAAATATAGTTCATATCTTAGTTGATATAATAATCATTCTATCATGAGAACAAGCAACACAAGAGAATTCTTGAAGAATCCTTTATTTTTTCAACATAAAACTATGTGAATTCTCAATTATTTTGCATTAGATTTGAACTGGGATTGCCAACCAGTTATGCCAGCTTATCTTTATTTCAGTAAACTTCTAGTTTACTTTCGCATGTGATTTCATCATCATATCCATATTTATATACTAAAAAATTAAAAATGGCGGGTAATCTTTTATGTAAATATTTATAACCAACTTCAATTGTAGTCTCAAATTATTTATTTTTTCAATGTCTTTGAAACTTATAAGATTTCCTTTTGAGACTTACTACAATACCAATATTATGAATAATTTCATTCCTTCGGTTAGTAACACATTAGCTCTTCCGAAGCTCTCAATTATTTTTATGTACCACCACATTTCCATCATATCAACATCACATATATAGTTTCAACTCAAAAATAATTTTGAACATTGTAGAGTTGTACTCATGAACATACTTATAGTCTTGAAACTTCATATGGATCCAATCATATAGTGCCTTATTGCCTTTGGGTGGATGACCATCTCTAGGTGGTCATACGTTTCTTTCAGGCTATTCCACAAAATAAGTGAATTCTTAATCGTGAGATATTCAATTTTCAGAATTTCGTCAAGATAATGATGCAAGAATATCATATCCTTAGCACGATCTTGGTTTGATGCTTTATTTTCATTTTTAATGGTGTCTCCAAGACACATTGCATCCAAATGAATTTTAGCATCAACCACCAATGAAATATAATTCTTGCCTGAACTTTGAAAGACAACGAACTTAAGTTTCGTTGAAGAAGAAAAAAATATTATCTTAGCCTTCAATATATCTTGGTTGCTTCATCTTATTTAAGGCAGATAAATTTATCCAAACAAGAAGGCAATTTCGTAGAATTTTTCTCAAGGAAATTTATAATAATTACAAAAGTAACTTTATGAGTATAACAAATATACTATCATTATGGGTGACAAAAGCAGAAGAGGGTATCATATTAATAGCACAAACATATATGCAGGTGTTCATACATTAGCTGTTTGGTCTTTCAAGAATATGTAATTAAATACCTCATTCACGTGGAACTTTCTTGAGAATAAGCCAAGGTGCTGAAATGGTTTGGATGCGAACATCTCTTTGGAACAATTTTGTAGCGGACGAGAAACGTTCGATGCCCTTACATGCATTAGTATCTAATTTCTTAATTGGTTAAAGACTCATGCTGATAACGTAT
The DNA here is from genome assembly GCA_018107945.1 of Datura stramonium. Taxonomy (NCBI): domain Eukaryota; kingdom Viridiplantae; phylum Streptophyta; class Magnoliopsida; order Solanales; family Solanaceae; genus Datura; species Datura stramonium. The sequence goes on from JACEIK010002678.1 coordinate 13,817, forward strand.
TATAAAATAATAAAGTAAGAAGAACAATATTATAGAGAAAGAGAAAAGAGACAATAATTCCTATTTCTCTTGAGAGATGAAATATAATGAAGGAGAACCCCTTTATTTATAGGGAAAAACTAATCCTAACTTTTCTCCAAAGAAAATTCTCAATGAGAAATCTTTCCTCTATTACTTAATTAAGAGACACTGATTAAAAATTCTCAATGACAATTAAATATTAAAATGTAAAATCAGGTTGCGTATGATTGATACGAGATTTTCAGATTTCTTATATGTAAAAATATAAATTTGTCAAAAAATAATATAAATATATAAAAGACTACAAAATCACTTCTCTGGATGAAATATTTATTGACTATGTACGACTCATTAAGTAAGTAAATGACTAAAATATCTTTACCATAATATTTTAAACTTTGTTTTGGAGGGGTGTCCAAAACAATACTTCTCTTCTTTCTCTTTTGTTTATTCATTATATTAAAAATAATTTTTTTTAATATTTATTTTTGTATATTAAGAAAAAATTAATTTTTTTACATGTTTTATTTTTATCCTTAATTACTCACTCCCAAAATTATTTTTTCAAGTTCATTAAGACTACACACAAATTAATATGAGTATTATCATCAAATATACAATTACATTATAATAGCATATTCAGTGTATCCTGCAAGTGAGGTCTAGAGATAGTGATGTATACGCAGTACGTCTTACCTCTATCTTGATAAAAAAGTAATTTTTGATAGAGATATTATCATCAAATATATATTTCATTTATTATTTTTTAAGAGAAAGTGCAAAATTTATTATGAATAATTAGTGAACCGAGAAAATATTTAATTGTATATGTTAAAAGTCTTTATACAATCTTTTCAACAGATAAATTAAATTGTTTGAATGAGGTATATAATAGAGCCCATGTGTCATGCCCTAAAATAGTTGGGTGTGGACCATGGCAAGGTGATGCACGCCGGATGGGCCGCATGAGAGTCAGTCGTGCAGGCGACACGTGCTGACGAAGGGCTGAAGTAGGAGCACAAGGCAAAGGGGCATGGCATGAGGCAAAAAACATGTATAGATGTTGCATGACATGTCCTAAGATTGCCAAAGGTGTTTGACAAGGACTTGGGAGGAGCCCAAGGGTCTAGCCTACTGGCGACGGCCGCGTGCGACGATGAGTGTCAGCGCCGCACGTTCTCGAGCTAAAAGTGAAATCTGGGGATTTCGGGTTAAGGCCTGGTTCCTAGAATATTCTTATGTATTCTTACCAAATTTGGGGTCATTTGGAGTTTGTTTGTCTATGGTCTTGACTTAGCCAAGATGTAGGGGCAGTTTCGTAATTAGCTGAAGCGTCTGAAGGCTATAACTCGTTCCGTGTGCATGGGAATTGGTTGAAATTCATGGAGGTGTGAAGGAAGTCAAGAGGAATTGTTAGGAACAAACGATACCTGATTTGGAGTTCGGATGAGTCAAGAAGGGGGCAGTGTGATTGTCTGGCAGAAGCATGTCCAGTCCTATCACCTAGGCTTTTTAATTTTAAGTATATATAAGGGGGGTACGAATGGTGACGGCCTACCACCCCTCCCCTGGCGTGCGGACAGTATGCCGCCCCAAGTGTGCTGCCTTGAGGGGGAACCTCAAGGGTCTTCCTTGGCATGTCAAAGGAGTGTCCAATGTATCCATATGAGTTTGAAAGCTCTACGGACGGCGCATGGTCGAGGACCAGCATTGGGTGCCCCCAACGTGCCGGAGGTTAGGTATATGGAACAGTTAGTCCCCGTCGGCTAACATTATGGTGGCATAAGTCCTCCGTGCCAATTGAGCGATCGAGGTACTCTCCCCAGAGCCTCATGAGCTGACTTGTGAGCTTGGCAAGGGTTCCGCCAGGCGAGCAAGGGTCCATTGGCCTAGACGTGCAGTTGTAGGGTGACGTTGCACCGTGCAAGTTGAATGTATGCTATGTGGGCTATGTTTGGTAATGCCATAAGAAAACGGAAGGCATGATATGAAAGAAGCAAATGACCAAGGCCAAGGGCTAAACAATGCTCCACTCGGGTGAACCAGAAGCCGCGTGCCAACGCACAAGGCGAGTGTCAAGCTTGAGGATAGGACTGTGCACGCCATAGTGATGCTCAGTTCTAGGCAAGGGACTAGAAGGTCCGTAGCCACCCCCAGGAGTGCGCAAGGAGTAGATACAACAAATGAGCATGCGCCACAAGAGTTGATAGTAAGCCAGAGCTGAGGCGGTTTGGCACCATACGAGCGGCACTGCTGAAGCAAGCCTGTGAGGCAAGCTTCGCCACAGGCACAGGATCGTGTCGATAAACCTGGGAGATAAATAGGATGGCCTGTATTGAGGGGGACTATAGGCGCCGCACGACAATTTGTGTGCCGCTGACGAGGAGAAAAATTCCAGGTCCGTGACACATGGCTATATTACGTTTAGGTTTATGAAACCATTAATTCTAAATGTAAGAATTTGTTGAAATTTAGGTAGAGGAAGACAAGTAAAGATTTTCACATGTGGTAAGTTAAGTGTATATTTATACCTTTGTAATACACAAATATGAATTGAGAAAAATAGTGTATACGTATATTTATACATTTGTCATGCTTCCTTTAGTCTCAAACTTCTTATTTTAATGTTCCTTCTAGAAATAAAGCTATTAAGTTATTTTTCTTTCTTTATAGTTACTTTAAATCATGTTTTTTTCTCTTTAACTATTTTTCAAGGGAGCTTTCTTGCCTTGTAAAGTTAATAACTTCTAAAGTAACTAGATATAAAATATAGCCACAATTTTAAATAATTATAACATCTAGCTATATTTTAATTTATTGATCATTTATCTATTTTAATCGTGTATGTGATCTCTTTACCATTACCACCGCAAATACGTCGTATTATACACCATCAATCAATCAATCAATCAATCAATCAACTCGCTTTAATCTCATCTCTCTCAAATTACCCAAATCTTGTGGAAATCATCTTCAACCCACATTCTACACGATTCAAAATGTTTCAAAAACCAAATCAAATCTGGGTTTGGTCATGTAACTTCATAAAGATCGATTCTTGACAAGTTTTGTGCTTGAGGAAGAGGATGGAACCAGTAAAAGTTATGGGAAGGTAACAAAGTCGGATGTTGTTGATTGAATTTCACCATATTTTGGAGACAACCTTCGATCAAACAAGAGATTTCAAGAAAATTCTATAAAAATTGATTCCACTACATCATTTGATAAATTCCCAAGTTCTATCATCTCTTCTTCTTCTTCTGTCTCCATAGCAACCATCATGGTCAATCCTCCCCCTTTTCTCTGTAATCTCTCTGTTTTTTTTTTCTCTAGTCAGCAGTTAAATTACATATGTAATGATACAACAAATACATTTGCATTCTTCCATGGTAGACCAGACACCATCTTTTTTTCTTTCACTATTTCTCTCCTCTCTATGTTCTGTGTTATTTTTTTGTATTTTCTGTATCACGAATACGAATGATACAATTGATACAAGAGAGAATGAATACATGTGATATAAGAGCAAATGAATACAAGCTAAATTAGAGGGAATAGATACAACCTAAATGCACGTATATACATAAAGAAATACATATGTATATATATGTAAATATCATTGATATAATCAAAATAACATATCATAAAGCATCTGATATAAATATCATTAATGTGCATCGGTGCATATATTGACTCAATGCATAAGATGTATCAAATTTTAATTTCGATAAAAATTATTTATAAAATAGTTCTTAAAAAAATTAATACGTAATAGTATGAAAATACAAATATAAATATGAATCACGGCTATATTTTAGAGTGCAATTATATATGAAATATTGATAATTAATGAAAACATGATTTAAAAATAAGTACAAATATAAATATTAATTTCAGCTATTTTTAGAGTCCAAGTATTGAAGATTGTGTTTAATAATAGTGTGAATCAAGATAACTGTCTTTGTAAACAGACAAAATCCGTTAAATCTCTCAATAAAATTAATGTTATATTCGTATTTGATAACTTGAAAAACTAATAGTACAACGAATGACATATTAAATATTGCCATAAATTATAAATAATGATAATGTTACCGTATAAATCTATTTTCAATTAAATTATGACCATTTATGTAAATTTCTCTTTTCAATTTTTACTAATTGTTCAATACTCTCAAGGTACAATTTGTAACTCTCTTTCCATTCATTTTATTTAAATTATGTTGGTCTTATCCTCGACCACATTACATATTTAATCCGTAATTATTAAAATTTCAAAGTGTAGAAAACTTTATGGGACTTTACAATGGAGATATGTGGTTTGTTGATAATTTAATTTCTTGTTTATCAATTATGATTTATTTATCAAAGAATTGAGAAAGTTTCAATAATTTTCATAAATTATAGAATCTTTATATTGATGAAAAAAAAGTATAACTTTTGAGATCCAAATGTCTAAAAAGAAATTCAATTGTTATATGCATAAGAACTGCAATCCGTGGGCTTCGGCCCATCCACCAGATTATGGGCTTGTTGTTCTGGTCCTGGGCGCAGTTTCTATGACAGGCCATATCTGTTCATCTTATATTTGTTTGATAATCCATGATGGGCTTTGCTTTACTTAAGATAAAGTCGATTAATTTATAAAGTTCGGTCCAACAAGTTACGACTTCTCACAGTTATGAAGCAAATACCACCAAGTCAAAAGTTTGAGAGAAGGGAGAGTATTAAATTATTAAAGAAAATAGATATTAAGTCTACCTCAACCTCAAAAACTAGCATAAGAGAGGTGAGTCACCAAAATCTTATAAGGGGACCAATTTATCCTTCCAGAATTAATGTGGGGATTCAACACCTCCATGACTTACATCTGAAGCGTGAACAATATAATATAAGGCTAATATTAAATAAATCAAAAAACGGAATGGACCTAACTCTAATATCTTGTAAAGTGACATGGAGTTTGTTTTGATTGGCTTATTTTAGGTGCTTCTAAGCCAAAATAGTTTTTAAGCACTTTTATAGTGTTCGAGTAAAATAAAAAAGTATTTTTTGAACACTTATTGTTAAGTCAAAATAACAAAAATAAGTTAAGAATCATAATTTGTGACTTTTGGTTTATAAGCCATCTAAACAGGCTCGTAACAATTTGAATAAGTTCTATCTATGAATTTCTCTTGTGAATTTCTGCTTTCTTTGTCCCTTTTGCTTTTCTTTGCCTTTCTTTTGCTTTAATTTTTGTTTGTACCCTTTCTGGGCTCATAACGCCAAGGAAGATTGCAATTTTCATGTCTTGTCTTAAGCTATTCAAAATCTGTCAACAGAACAACTTCCTTTAACATAATTCTCGAGCAAGATTCTGTTATGTTAAATCAGTTCAAAGATACTCTTAACATGATGTGAAAAAGTATACAATACCTTACAAAAATCTTATTTTATTTTCTATTTTCATGCGAGATGTTTTGTTCATACACACAACAGATTCTCCTCTCAGCTAAACAAAAAACAATGTGTATGGTGCTCTTTTATCCATATATTCCACTATTAGTGTTATATATGCTTTTACAAAATCTACAAGAAAGCTTAGTATCTAACTAGCAACACTTCAAAATCCAGCACCAGCAGATTGTTCACTTTCTTCATCAACAGCTCTGCACACAAACTCTTTTATATCTCTCGACAAAAGCAAGATGTCATTTCGGCAAATTGATTAAAAAAAGACAACAACTTGTTACCAATTTGACATCCTTGATCACATCATTTCTGTATATCCAGCCAGCAGTATGTTGTACTCCACAATTGCCAAGAACAAAAATTGGCTTCAGAGGAAGTTACAGTTCATCGACTAGCAGTATCACAAGACAAACTAAAATGTGGCAGTAATAATAATTCAGGATGCTATTTTGAAGGACAGCTGCTGAAGTAGACGGTGTAATAGGCCCAGCGCCAAATACTGTTGAACCACTTGAATTCGTCGTATTCAAAATGGATGCACTTGTGCTGCAATTCCCAAAATTAATCAGAAAGGCTATCGGACGATACAGGGTTAATTTGAAGAGAAAATAAAAATTACAACTTTATTCACCTTGTTGATGGATATTGACATGAACCACTACCTGCACACAACATATTTAAGGAGAAAAATTAGGCTGAATATTGTGTTAGTATAGTGAATTTTTCGATTTGGTTACAGGACGAATGGGGAATTGGTAGCTTACTGGGATCAGTGTTTGTAGTAACAGCAGCACCAGCAAAATTGCAGCTATTAGGAATCGGATTTTTTTGATAGTAACTGTTGAATGCAAAGGAAGCGTGATCGCGGAGCGTGTTGGGGTTGTAGCAGGTTCCACCAGGCTGAATGGCAGAGCAATCAGCACCACCATAACCACAAGCGTAGTCTAAAGCGACCTGCAGGGTCGTCTGCGAGGCAGCTTGGCTAGCGACACACCAGCTGCTCGAGCTTGATGAAGATGCCGGGGAATTGGTTATGGATGGTGTCAGTACCGGATTGGCTGGACCGTTGGGGGTCGAATCGGGATCTGAGATTGTTGGATTCAGAACTGGAGTAGTTGTGGTGGGAGTAGTGGTGATAGGAGTTCCAGTTGGAACTGTTGTTATTGGAGTTGTTATGTCCTTTTGGCTGCTGGAAATGGACTTGGAATTCTGTCCTACCAGTCCTGTATGTGTAGCTTCTGAACCTGCAAATTTACGAAACACAATAATTGTGCTATAGAACAATAATAATAATAATAATCTGGAGACACTTTTACTGCAATTGTATAGGCAAACACGAATTCGAACCATAAAAACAGCCTCTTGCAGAAATATAAGGTAAGACTATCGACAATAAACTCTTGTGTTTCGATCTTTTTTCAAACCCGCACTTAGCAAAAGCTTAGTGCATTGCACTTCACTTCTTTTTTTATATATGCAAACTTAAAGAGAAGTGGAGTAATATTCCTTACCTGTAATGATAGCGACATCCAATTTAACTTTTACCAATTGGAATGAAACTTCTGTTCATGTAATTATGACTATTTTCTACCCTTCATCATGCTTGTTTGATCAAACCGCAGAAATACTACAGGAGTCTCGTGGTTTCTGGTTCGAATCCTGGGTATGGAGTTGCTTTATTCTTAATGTGGGATTTTTCGACATAGCAAATCTAAATTTAATTGGGCCACTGTATGATACTGAAACCAAAAAAGATTCTTAAACTAAGAGATAACAGAAGTTGCTGGACTGTTCATCAGTACAAGAAATTGATTTAGTAAACGTTTCCACCTTTTCTCTACAGAAGCTAGGATTGCCACTAATACTCATTCATTATGGTACCAAATACAAATTGATCTAAGAATTTAATTTTATAAAGGGAAAAAAGGGGCACTATAGGCATTCAAAATTGAAAGAAACAGATAATAATCTCTGCTGTTTGAATGAATTAAAGCTCACTAGGGACATAATGAGCAAAGAAAAAAGATGGATGCAGAGTCAAAAAAGATGAAACGAATAATCATTGTCCTTTTCAAAAGGGGATAATAATTCAAACAGGGAATATAATTTAGATTGGAACTTCTCAAATTCTCCTATGGTTTCAAGAAATATGGGTAAAACAGAAAAATTTATAGACACCAATGTTCTTTAAGAATACATACTCAAATGGAAAATGGGCAAAAAATAATAGTATTAAATTAACATCCATTATTATAAGAAGAAGATAAATCTCTTCACCTGAACAGATAAGAAGACAAGAGAGTTGGATCAATATGTAAGAACTCCTGAGAATCCTCGTACTCATTGTCCCGAAGTTTCTTGTTGTTGTTTCAAAATTTGCTCTTTACAGTCGTCCGAAACAGAGGAGGACAAACCATGGCATGTCAAACAAACGAACCATGATAAAGTTATTGAAGGCACATGATGTTTTGTGTGTATATATTGTACCAAATCTTGACGAGTACTACAACAACAAACCCTTTTTTCTTTTGCAGAAGTGGGGATGGTGAGAGAGAAATTTTAGGTGAGAGAGTTGAGTAAAGGAAAGTTGAGACATAACAAGAGGGAGCAAGAAGAAAAAGGTTGTAAAAAAAAGGGGGAGAAGGGGAAGTGGAAGGAGTAGAAGAAAAGAAAGTTAAAGAGAGGGAATTGTTTGGAATTTAAGTGTGGGGGTAGCTTGAAGTAGTGATGAAGGTAATGATGATGATGATATGTTCAAATTTTAGTAACTTTTTTTGTTTGTTTGTTTTTGTTTGGTGATTTGGAACTTTATCCTATTCCAAATGGACTAAAATTTATAGTAGCCAATGATCAATTAGCCACACTTGGTGGAAGGCAACCAAGTGATGATGCTTCTATTGCTCTCACTTATTATTGTGCCATGTGATCTCGTGGAGTTGTGGGTCTCCTTTCAAAATCTTTGTCACTCTCTTCCAAATCTGCCCCTTATTCACCATAATGTGCAACAGACAAAAGAATGAATAATCCTTCAACTGAATGACAAGGTTTTTATCAACGAAAAAAAAAATGAGATTTCGTTGATTAAGGAAATTGAGAAATTTTCAATGAAAAAAATGCTCTCTAAATTTAATTGAACGTGAAAATAAAGTTTTATTAGATATTCTGTTTCTATATATTCACGACTTGAATTTATATATTCAAAAAGATCCACTCTTATCCACTTCACGTACGGCTTATATGAGATATAGTTAATTATCTGAAGTAAATTCTTTTTTTAATAATAAATTTTGAACATTTTATAACCAATTGACTAAGAAAATGAAACGGACACATCAAGATGTACATACAATAAATCACAATCATCCTATTACATAGTATTTCTTGGTTAGGTTGTTGTAATGTTGTGTGACCCATGATCATTGAAACACCAACTACACGGTATATATAGGTACATAACATAATCATCTAACCTTTCTATTTCTTCACCTCCTTTATAGTCCAATGTGTCTTGTCAATTGTTTTTTTCTTTTTTACCTTAAAGATAAGAGTTAGGAAGAATTAATAATATCTACCATTTTAGTCCACATGGTTTCAAATAGTCATGTCCCAAAAGCCATTACACAATTGGTGCAAAGTTGGTCATGTGTTACTTTTTTTCTTCTCCTCTTCTATCAGGTCGTACTGTGTGAGTTATTGTAGGTAGGGGCACTTGAATTTTCAGTATTAAACCCCACTGGTTCTTGCTTTCTCACGCAATAGGCCCACTTTTTCTAAGGATGCTAACCG
>JACEIK010002678.1:30965-78489 GCA_018107945.1 Datura stramonium
GTAGCATGTTTTGGTACAAACTTACCTTACTGCGTGAAAATTGTAGTATTAATACTAGTAATTACCACTTTACCTTAAAAAACACTTTTCATAATAAGAAACATAATCATGTAGTAGCATGTTTTGGTACAAACTTACCTTTAAAATCCCTTTCGTACTAGGAAACATAATCATTTAGTAGCATGTTTAGTGTGACTATATATGTAGAATCTCAATTACAAGAACATCTTAGTCCTAACAAGGTCAACTAAATTTAAGGAAAATAAATAAATTGATTTAATGACTTCACATTGCTCAAGTACTCCTAAAATGCCATTTGATATACTTCCAAATTCTTCAAGAAAAGAAAATGAAAGTTCTACAAGAATGCATTTCACATCAATTTCGCCACTTTAAAAAATGAAAAAAATAATAATAATCGTGATGTCAGAAAAAAATGATGAATATCTCAACTAATTTTACGAGGCATTAACTATCTCCCACCGAATAAAGATACCAGTGACGGAGGAAATCTTACCACAGGAAGAGGCCTGCATTGGGGATTTTTGGAACAATCATTATATGGCCAAGCAGAAGCACCTTGTCCATCCAAATAGCCACCACCTTTAACAACTAGCCCATTTATGTAACGAAAACCAATCCAAGTGTTTGTACTGAACAATGATGGATGTGTGGGAGCTTTTAGAACCCCTTTTATAACAAATCTAATCAAACCCCAGCAGGGACCCTCAAATGAAACTGTATTCAACTTGTAAGTTCCGTATGGTATATACACCACACCGCCTCCTCTCCGTCGACAAGCATCGTACCACGCTTTCAAAAATGCCTGCGACTCAATAAAATTAGTGGCCTAAAGTAAAATTTTTATAAATAAATAAAAAAAAAAAGTCACGTTTATTTTCACTTTGCAATAATAGATACAAACTAAAAAAGTTGGCTCAGATTTCAATACAAACCTGACTATTATCTCTATTCTCATGAGCATCTGCACCATAATCCAAGACATTGAAGTATTTCAATGGTGAATTATAATATTTGGCATTAGCTATACTAAAAAATACTAGAAAGCACACACCAAGAATAGCAGAAGCTAATGAAACCATTTCTTAATTTTTCTTTTTTTTTGGCCCCCTCTGCTGCTCTAATCTCTCTGCAAAACCAACATTATATAAATAACATGGGCTATAAATGTTTGATTAGAAAAATAATACAATTGAGGTTTATTTCCTCTTTCTTGGACTTATTTTCCAATTTTGGATTTATGCATGATATCTTTTTTGACCTTTTTCATGATTACTTACCTAATAGATGTAATTTACCAAGTTAACTACGAAATTAAATCTACTGATTATATTGTCAATAAAATTAATTAATGCATTTTGGTTTAAGGTAACTATATATCCTATTAAGTTAAATTATCAACAAAAAAGAAAAAAACATTAGTACGGACATCCGTAGCATTTAAACTGCTAAGAACTTGTTTCTTTAATTTGTTACCAGCATTATTAATAAATAAATTAATAAATAAATTAAGAAGAAAGTGTATATTTTTCCTTTTCTTATTTTGGTAACCAATTTTTATTCAGTTTCTGGAAAGAATCATTTATTTACCTTTTACACAGAAAATCATGCTCCACCTTTGTCTTCATTCCCTGTGTCTTAATTATTATCCTAGTTGCTTTATAATTAAAAAATATATACTATTTTTCTATTGAAATATTCGAAAAATATTTAGTGGATTTTTATTGGTATTTTAATTAAATAGATGAAAAAATACACACAGTATTTTCATTACGTAAAAATCACAAGCTTTCACTACTTCTAATTAACTGCTTTGCACCATACATTTTTTCAGTTAACTGTTCATTGAAACGCCGATGTAAAAATCATATTTTATACCAAAATTTTTCTATTAATTTGCGGTAAAAATTCTCTATTTCTAAGAAATAATACTGAATTTTGTTAGTATGTTTTTTAAGTTGAAATTGTATTGTTTAATCAATCAAGATGAAAATCTTAGTAGCCTCTGCTTGTTTAACTACTTGAACTTTCATCTTATTGGTGAAGGTTCGTTTTAAAACTTTATAATCCTCTTTCCCATTTTTCCTACCCATATTTTAATTATTAAAAGAATAAATTAATCAACTAGACCTGGATGTTAAATACGCAAATTCTTGCAATCTATACATATATATATATATATAGGAAGGTATAGATAAGGTGATGTGACACCTCTATAGCCTAGAAAATATTTATCTTTATTCTCCTTTTTTAAAATTTTTTTTCATTTATACACATGCTAAAAACTCAAAAGTCACTCCTTTAATTCTCTTAACTATATTAAATATATTACATTAATATATATATATATATATATATATATATATATATATATATATATATACACGCGTGCACGCGCACACACATATATATAACTAAAGCCCATAATTTTTTTTTTATTTTATTTCAATTCTTTTGATTTTTTTTTAATTTATGATTTTTTTAATATTTTTATAGTATTTAGAAAAGTTAAAATTGTTGATTGTGTTTTTGAATTTTTTCAATTTTGTAATTTATTAAAAAAAAAAAAGTAGTGGCTAGCAATCGAACTTTTTTTTTGTGTGTGTGTATATATATATATGTATACACACACACACTTAGAAGAGGTGATGTGGCATGCCTCTAAAGTCAAGAATGACATTTATTTATTTTTCTCAATTTTATGAATTCAAAAATTAAAAACTTAAAAATTTTAAAATTTAAAAATTTTAAAAATATTTTTTCTATCACTTTTTATTTCAATCATAATTTAATTTCCAATTTCATATAACTGACTATCTCAAATGTTTTTTTTGTTTTTTTAAATTTTAATTTTATTTTCTTATCAAAAACTCTATTTTTTAATTGATTCAATTGAATATTTTTTTCCTAAAATATCATAAATAAATAAATTCGACATCTCATAACCTAATATGAAAATGCCGACCAATTAAGAAAAAGATCGTGGCTAGCAATCGAATTTTCTTGTGTATTTTCTTCTTTCTCTCTCTCTCTATATATATATATATATATATATATATATATATATATATAGAGAGAGAGAGAGAGAGAGAGAGAGAGAGACTCACTTAGAAGAGGTGATGTGGCTTGCCTCTAATGTCAAGAATGATTCATATATTTTTCTTATTTTTTTATTTATATGATTTAGAAAATTTAAAAATTATTTATTAATTACATTCTCTTAATTATGTACTTTTTTCAGCTAGGAAAGTTCAAAAGTCATTGTCATTAATTTAAAGGTTGTTTAATAATTATGTATTATGTGATATCTTTTTATGACCACTAATTATATATATTTTTTATTTTTATTTTATTTATAAATTTTTTATTCCAATTTATTTAATATAATGGTGTAAGAAAAAAAGAAAATGAATCGGTTTGCGTAACCTAACAAAGCCAAAATATCTAATAAAGATAGTAAATAGGAATTTATTTTCTTAAACCGAGTCCATGTAACTATTGTTCTTAAATTTGTTCATTTGCATTTATCTTTTCTCTTATTTATTTATTTATTTATTTATTCTCCATTATTTGCTTTAAGATTATTGCCTTATAATCACACATAATATTACCTATTAATTAATTCTTTCTTATTAATATTTATAACTTCATATTTTTCATATTCATAACCCCTAAAATTAATTTAAAAATTTAAGATACACTATGGTATCCTCCATTTTTTCTATAATATTTACTATGATAAGACCCTACTCAAAGTTATCTTTTCATTTCATACTTCTTGAAGTAATAATATCTTTATATTATTATTGCAAGATTAGATTCATGTTTTAGTTTGCCTGACGAAGACTTGAATGTTCATCAATTTGCGGGAGGTTGTCTATAAAAACTTGAAAATTGTTCTCAGCTTCCTTTGTTACATATTTTCTTATAATTAAGGTCAAAAAGGTGAATATATATGTTGTTACTTCTGGTGTTCTCTTTTCTATGAGATCTCCTACCTTGTTATTTTTATGAATTTCTAATTGTTTGAAATTCTCTATTTTTATTTGACCTCAAATTAGTCATTTGTGATTTTATTAATAAAAGTTCAAGCTCACAAAGTCATTGGTTGTTTTTATGTTATGAAGAACTAATTATATCATTTAAAGATTAGTTTAGTTTATTCTATTTTTCCTCTTACTTTGAGATATGGCGTGTTTTATATAATTTGCTTTAAAATGATGTGACTTTTCATATCATCGTGATTTTTAATTTATTTTAATTCTCCTTATTTTTATATTTATTTTATTATAAAATTAATTACTTTAATTATTATAGAAATAACTGTGGTCTTTGATTATTGTAAGAAGATTCTAGTGAAGACTTTACTTGATTACAAAGTTGCACAAAGATAATGCTCATTCGACAATACTACCCAAAAAGAATTCAGTTGAAGCCGATTGAAAATTTATAAAATTTAGCTGCTCAATATCTATTCGATACAACATGATAAAAATTTTCTTTGAGCATATTCGGTTTCTTCTTCTCTTTCTTGATAGAACTCTGGTTACAAAACGTAATCAAAGTATTTTTAATTTTCATTTTTTTTTAATCGTGATCAAGCTTCCGAGAAATTTGGTAATTTTCTTTTCATTAGAGCAAAAGAGCCAAATTCTTTGAGTAGATTTCTCATGTAATTTTTCTTTTACTAAGACGAAAGAAAGATTTCGAATTTTACATCTGATTATTTTTATAAGGGTAAGTATTAAAATGAAAGAAAGAAATTATTTGAGGAATCGTAAAAAATAGAGAGAAAACATATAACTATCAATTTCAAAAGAAGATGCACTTCAAAAATAATGCGAGGTATATAAAATGATAGTTTATAATTTCCTCCTTTTAATACAACTTATTTATAACTATAAATTGCAACATGTTCTAATGTTTATATTTACTTCAAATGTGAATGAAAGATAACTTGGGTAGGATCTTATCATGAAGTAAAAATAAGGAATTTATATATAGAAAATGGAGGGTAAGTATTAAACCAAGAAAAGAAATTATCTCGAGAAATCGTGAAAATAGAGAGAAAATATAACCATCAAATTTCAAAGGAAGATGCACTTCAAAAATAATACGAGGTATACAAAAATGGTAGTTTATAATTTTTCCTTTATCACTTAATTTATTTATAACTATAAATTGTAACATGTTCTAATGTTTATATTTACAAAATATACTTAAATTATTAGCCTTAATACATAATTATATAGATTTGGCTTACTAAGACTAAAGTTTATTTGTGTATCTTGAAAGTTATTTTCAAAATGGTTAAAGTCATAAAATTTTATAAATTAAGATAGTGATTTAAATAAAAGGTTCAAAATTGGCTACTTGCTCTATCTTAAATGACTGAATTCATATGATAAATTATTTATTCAAAAATACAAGATTAAATATTAAAATTGTGATGAAAAAAATATCAAATTAAAAAAAACATAAAAGGTGTTTATACACACTTTTACACAGTTATATAAAATTACATGAAAAAAATAAAATATTTTTAATATTCAAATATTAAAAATAGATTAGTTGAAATTCAATGAGATCTTTCATGTTTATGTTTTTTAATATTTAGTATTAAAATATTTTAGAAGATTAGTTTGTAAACTCTTAAGAAATTTTATGATATTTTTCTTTTTATATATTTTATTTAAGAAAATCAAAAAAAAAATGACAGCTAAATTCTTTGTTAGAATCTAATGACTAAAAATATTTAAATATTTTAGTATTAAAATATAATACTTGATTATAAAAATAATAAATAGAAAATGAATTGCTCACCAGAGAATTATAACTAGCATATTTTATTGATCTAATATTTGTAATACTATATATTTCAAACTATAGTAATTATTCTCTGATCATATATGCTTTTGAAGATCTTCCCAAAAATTAAGCAAAGATTATTTATTAGAAGGGAAACAACAACAATATGAAGGATACATTCTTAAACAATGGACAACAAATTGGGCTTTAAATCTGGGCTCCAACACAAGGGGCAGAAAATTTCGCCAATTGTCCGCTTCCTCGGATCAGGTTTTTGCCCAATTACCCAAATTAAAAGGCGATCTTTAATTTTTGCCTTCAAATGATAGTTTTAAATTTTTATCTTTACGATTCATTTAATAAAAATTATGGATCAAAAATACCTTTATCTATGACCTAATTTCGCTAGGCATAAGTTTAGAGATCCTTTGCCTCAATCAAAGATAAGTGCTCAGAGAATTAAGTTATAGCTATAAGTTGAGTAGTATTTATATACCTAATTCAGCATATGTTTCCTGTGACGTAATTAAGTTACGCTCTTTACGATATAACTTGTGGGCCTCGAACTGAAATTTTGCCTCCATCGGCATGCGACAGAACTAAGTTACATCTTCACAACATAACTTGTGGGTTCTAATCAACTTTTACCTCTTCCGACATAAGTTCTATAGCCTGCTAACATAATTTGTTATGACCTTCGTGCCATAACTGTGTTATATTACGACATTTAAATATAAATCTATGCCACACAAAAATTATTTGTTATTTCGTCATTGATATTTTCGATCACTTTTTTGTTACTTAAAATGCCGAAGGACAAAAATTAAACATCTCTTCGGTACAAGGCATCTATGCAAATGACCCTTTGGAATACCTGCTTAGTAAACAAAAGGACCAAAAAAATCCTAACGTATGAAAAATGGCTCGCCAATACCCCATTCATGTATTGGTCTAAAAATATCCTAACCTATTTTTTGATTGAATTTGATGTTGTTTTCATTAGACACAAATTACAAATATTCAAATCTACTAAATAAACATCAAAGTACGAAAATTACAGGTACGCATCAGATGTCGTATTCAAATCCTTTTTATGGAAATGGGGTTAGTCAGTTTGGGTTTAAAAATAGGTTGGTCTAATTTTTTATTAAATAACATTTATGACCAATCATAATAAGCCATGTGTTCTTTTATCAGCACAAGTCATGTGGTCTTTTTAAGTGAAAATGAGTTAGCGGATTTGAATTTAAAAATATGGGTTTAATTTTATTAAATAATATTTATGACCAATCATAATAAGCCTGACTTTTCTAAATTGAGAAAACTATCAAGTTTACAAGGTTAGTTTGCCGTATTCTAGAGGCAAAAAATAGATTAGCGATATTTTTGTGATCAATGCATTTAATCTGAGAGTATTTCTAAGCCATTTTTCATACATTAAAGATATTTTTTAGCCTTTTTTCATTTAGTAAATGGCTCTTTTTTATTTTTCTGGTAACTCATGAACCTTTGTAGATCACAACTAAAATTTTATAAATTATTAGAAAAGTTTAAAAACAGTCTAATATTTATTTATAAGAATAAAAATATATGAATAAATATTAAACTCAAAATGTAAAACGTTATCCAGAAGATAATATTTCCAAGCTTTTGCACGTCTTTTAGGCTAGGAATAAAATTTAAATTATGGCCTGAAAAGGGACATTTACGAAAATGAGGCAAAAGGATGTAGTCTTAAAATGGACAAAAGAAGTGGGCTTCAAGCCTCATTAAATATTGGGCTCCGGGGAATAATTTTGGGACAGGTGGATTGGTCAACCTTTACTGGGCCATATGCCGAAAAGACGAGTTGAACTTGGAACTGATATTCGCTGCTAACTCTATGTCAAAGGAAAATGGGAAAATTTTTTACAGCCAACATATTTTATTTGAGATTACAAGATCTACTA
This sequence comes from Datura stramonium, assembly GCA_018107945.1. NCBI lineage: Eukaryota > Viridiplantae > Streptophyta > Magnoliopsida > Solanales > Solanaceae > Datura > Datura stramonium. The sequence continues at coordinate 38,744 of JACEIK010002678.1, forward strand.
GTATTTTCATTTTAAAATATAACGAAATATTTTTTTATTTTAAAATAAAGTTCGCTTTTAGTTTAAAGACATCTCTTAAGAAAATTACTTATTTTAGAAAAAAATATTTTTATCCACCTATTCTTAATAAATATCTTTAAAAAATATAACTTTTTAATATTTTCGTTTCGTAAAACTAACAGAATATACTATTTTGAATGACCAAATACCTGCCACATGCTCAACGAGAATGAAAATGTGGAGGCAATTTCTCTATCCACCTCGACATACCATTAGACTCATTACTAAAACTAATGTGAATTTTTTATGAGAATTTGTGTAAAACGTTAATTTCCAACAAATTGAATTCTCATTTTCAGTAATGACACTTTAAAATGAGTCTAATTAATATCACACAACAAGGATGGATGTCCTTAAAAAAGCATTTGAAACTTTAATGAAACCCTAATTTTGATAATTCAAGAAACACAAGGAAATAAGAAGATGCCATCTGTTTTTGGCCTAATAATGGTACTCCAATTTCAAATTGTTGCAATTAATTGTCACTTTTCATAGAATAGGGAGTGACAGACAACTCAGAAAATGACAGGTTCAATGAATTTGATCTGTTAATATTCTCTTTTCTCATCAACGATCGGTGCCATACAGAATCTAATTGTCCGTTTGGTCATGAATAATTTCATCCTTTCCTAGAATTATTATTGAAATAAACTAGCATTTAATTATCATAGTAATATTTTTAATTCGTCTCTAGACTCTTGCTTATTTGTATGAAATCAGAAGTTATTGCAGAGTCTCATTTCCTTTGTTGAAACTCCTTGCCTTTAATAGTCGGTATGTGAACCTGGTTTACAATTCTTTATCATCAACAAAACATATAAATTATAAGTTTGGGAATTCAAAAGTTATTGTCATACTTTCATTCTAAATTTCTCGCAAAATTCAAAAACAATTTTAATTTGTATTCATATTTAAACACAATTTTAATTTCTTAATACTATTTTTTAAACTTAAAAAACAAATACTGTAATACTATTTGTTTTCAAATTCACGTCTTCATTATCATACGTAAAATTTTTTTGCGAGCAATATTATGTGTTAATGTTTTTTTAAAAATGAATTAAATTATTTTAGTGATAAGCACTGTCTTTTATATTTATTTATAACAAAAATTTTGATTCTACTTATTAAGATATTGGCTTTCCTCTAAAGAATTGAGACCTCAAAGTTTTGAGCCCCTGCACATGACATGACATCCAAGAAGACTCACTCCATGATGTGATAATATCTAATCAATTTTCAATCCGTTTAAATATTCTTTTTCTTTCAAACCACAAAAAGAAAAAAAGGTGGAGGGTGGGGGGTGGGGGGTGGGGGGTGGAGTGGCTTACATAGATATAACTGTCCCTCTCCCACCAGAAAATTGTTCTTGAACTGGCACCCATAACTAATCCTACTCATGAAAAAGGTCTTATAAATTAGTAACTCATCATTCAAGTTTGACTATGTTGCATCATTCAATTTATTAGGGGTTGTTTGATTTAGATATAAAGTTGGGCAAATTAGTTTTACAGACCAAGATTTATTATTTTATAAGTGAGGCCTTAGAATACGATGTACGCAGATTATATTAAGATAGAGTATAGTTGTTTCAATTGGATCCTCTACCGTTAAAAATAAACAAAGCAAAAATTAATAGAAAAATAACGATAATATAATAGCAAAATGAACAAAGCACACAAATCAATAGGTAATAGTAAAAATTGAGGAATATGATACTATACAATACTATCTAATATACTATTAAATAAGAAGAAGATGGAAGAGAAGACTACCCCCGCCTTCCCACGCAAAGTTGTTACTCCGCGCACTTTAATTTTGCTTCACTCGTTTTAATCACACCTGAGCTTTAAAAATATAAAGAAAACTAATCTTAAGGATCTTAAATTAAAAATGTGGTAAAATCTATATCAAACGTTTTTATTCTGCCTAAATACGCCACGCGGTGTTAATTAAAAATATATAAAAGAAAAAGAGACATTTTTTTAAACAACGGACAAAAAAAGAAAGTAGTACAACAAATAAAATTATTAACAACACTAGACTATATACTACCCTTCTACGTACCCTAGTCCTCAACCTTCATACCTTCTTATATAACGCCATATTCAATCACCTACTCTCCTCCCAATTCTTGTTTGATCTACCTCACCTTTCCTAAAAGTCAAGATACCCAACCTCTCACATTCTTCTCCGGTGCCACACTCTTTCTTTCGCATATCCGAACCATCTCAATCTCACTTTTCTCATATTGCTCACTTTACGAACCCTCTTATGTATAATATTTGTATTCACTTTTAGCAACAAAATAAAATAAAAATAAAAATAAAAAATTGTTCACTATTATAAGGGTGACTTTGTCATTTTATCCTTTTATGTATATAACACGTTACACGTCAAAAAAAGTAAGGGATAAGACTAGCTTCTATCTGAATTCATGTCCAATGGAATGACTAAATAATAATTTGTTAATTTATTCTCAAACTTTCTCATTATTGGCTTATAAGTTAATAACTATAGTCCATATATAGTGTATTTTGCTTTATCAGAAACGTCACATTTACTTGATTGAAGATAATTCTTTTTTTTTATTTTATATTATTATATCTTGTCGGTTAATAATTTTTTATCAGATAGTTTTTAAAAAGGGAAATTCAAAATTCATCATTTATTCTTATTTTTGATTGCTTTTAAACACTAATATTAACTCTTATATTATATTACATATGATTAGCTTTAGATATACGTACGGAGAAGTTTTAGAATATAATAAATTGATTTGAGAGTAAATTGTAGTGTCTTTTTATTATTTTAAATAATTTTCGTCTCATGAAATAATATTTGTAATTGACTTTATTTCAAGGTCTAGAAAGTAATTAAAAGGATACAAAAGTCATTGCTTACTTTCTAGTCTTAGATAGCTTCTTTTTTTTTTTTTAATACAAAAGTTAATCATATGATGTTTGATATTTCGTTAATTATCTAATTCTAATTAAAGAATCTTGTCTTTTTTCGTTTCATTCGATTCATATTTCTTTGAATCTAAATAATATACTTGGATGTATTTTGAAAGTTTTTTTATTATTTTTTTTTTAGAAACAAAATACTTTTGATAAGTCATTTTTTGGTTTCTTTTGAAAATCTTTGAAATAATTTTATTTTTCCTTTTAAACCTTTTAGAGTGATAAAATATTTCTTTTTAAATTAAAATTTACGGTATATAAACACAATTAATCACCTAACTTGAGGGAAGCTAGTTCTTAATAAGTTGAGTCAGTTTGCCTATTACTGTATTTCCTCTCTCCATTCAATGACGGAGTAAAGAATTTTATTCTAGTATCATAATATAAAAATTTCGGCACACGTGGAAAAATAAAAAATTTCAACATATAATATATATATATATATGTATATATATATACACAACATATATAAAATTAAAATTTTGATCGACGGCTAAGAAGTATCATTTGACACCTCTTAACCTAAGATAGCTCTATCATTGCATTCATCAATCACCGGTCGTAATCTAATCAAGAAATTTAAAAAAATCGATAAACATAAAAAGTATATATTAATGAAAAATATTTTCTTTCCTATCGAACATATCCAAAAGCTTAAATATTGTTGAACGAATATAATTAAATGCATTTTGACTTGGTAAACCAAGGACTAATTATGTAAGTAGAAATTAGACCCGCAAGACAGGTCAATTTGTGCACCAACTTTTTTTGGACATAATTAACATAAACATTAAACTACTATGCCATAAAAATGTCTAATCTTTCCTTTCATCTTTTTTTTCTGCACAAAAGAACAATATATATTCATTGGTGGAGCAGATGAACTGCTTTCTTTTTTAACATTAAATCATCTAACACAAAGTCTCTCTCAAAGTCTATCATGATTATTTTACTTGTTCTTTTTGGACTAACAAAAAAGGTCATCATGAACATTTGATTATTATCTTATGCTTTTATATTTTGATATAATTTTCTTGAAATTTCCAGGATTCATAAAAAATAATTATTCTATCCAATAAAAAGAGGATAAAGTCGAGATATCATAAGAAACTGACTATCTAACTCAACCAAAACTAAATACTACATGAAAGTATTGCTCAAGCTTCATATAAAGAAATCACTCATCTCATTAAACTAACGACGCGAGACTTTTCATTCTTTAACACCTCAACTCACACCTGTGGTCGTGACATCTCAGATAGTTTCTGACAAATTAATTGTGCCGCCCAACATCGCGCGAGATAAGGCCCCGCTTCCGATACCATGTTAAATGATTTTTGGCTTAACTCAACCCCAAAAGCTAGTCATGGCGCGAAGGACGCCTAAATTCATATAAAGAGACCACCCATCTCATTAACCACCGACGTGAGACTTTTTCTCATTCTTTCTTTAACAGATACATCTAATCCTCTCCAAAATCCTGCACCTCCACTTCATGAGATTACAACGACACGTTTTGTCTTTTTCGGCATCATAAATATTTAGATTACACGAAGTTTTTCAGAATTTTCATTTGTAATCATTTTGTAGATCGAGAAAGTGAATAGAGATTATAAAGAGGGAATTTCAAGTCAAAATTTATAAGTTTGAATATCTTTTATCATAAAATTGCAATAATTGGGTGGGGTGAGGTTGGGGGTTGTAAAATAGCGTTGAACAAATTATAATTGTAACAAGGGATAAATTCCACGAGATATGTAAGTACGTGGTTGATGATTGTTATTATCTGTGTATTCTTAGGCTGCAAATTTTAGGCCAAATTCTATATTTTTTTTTTCTTAATTATTATTATTATTATATTTTGTTTTAAGGTTTTGGTCAAAATGAATGGAGGCAAGAAAGACAAGTTGCACAAGATTTTAGAAAAAAATAAAAATGATATATTTGCCAAACATTTATGCAACATTGACTATATATGTTCTTTGTAATTGCGTTGTAGAAAATCATTTCATTCTTAAAAGTTAAAAGTAGGTGAGCTACATATATAGATTCAAGACTAGACTTAGATTACTCTTTACCTAACATGAACATGGTTCTCATTACTCATCTTCAAGTATATTCAGAGTATATATAACGTGTTGATTTCTCGGTACAAAAGTTTTTTTAAATAAATAAAAACTAAAATTTAACAGAAAAAAATTAAGATAATAATTATTAGTTGACTAATCATATAATTATGTTTTAAGCTTAAAATTTAGGAATATATTATTCGGGATTTTGTCCTGTTTCCAAACAAAAACAAACATGGTGTCTTCGGCATGCATAAAACTAGTATTTCTTCATAGATTTTAAAAAGTTATCTTCAAATATCTGTTTGATAATGAAATTTAAGTAGATTTTAAAACTTAGATCTTCAAATATTTTTAAGTTCTCAAATTTTTGGGTCTGTCATTCATAAAACTTCAATAATTTTTAAGTAAATGAATGTCAAGCTGCAGAATTCAATTAAAAATTACAATACCAAATACTTAAATTTTTAAAATTTTAAGTTTCAACTTCAAAATCTATAATGAAACGAAAGCAAAATATTTCGTTAGAAGATATTTTCATTCTCCACCAAAAAGGAAAAGATGACTTACTTCATTTTTAAATTAAGTCATTACTCTATTTTTTTGTTATAGTACCTTTCAACTTTTAATTAATTTCATAGAGGTGCTCTAACTAATATTGTGTAGCTTGAATTTACAAACAGAATTTTTTTTTAAAATTTTATATGTCTCCTGGTGCACTGAAGAATCAGATTCTTCAATTTTAACGAGAAGTAAAATTGCAAAATATAAGTAATACAAGATATTTATCATGAAAAACTTTTGTTTAATGAAATAAACATAACGGCCTATGTTTTTTTGATTTGCCTTAATTTTTTTACTCTCACTCAAATAATTTATGTTATAACTCTATATAATTAAAGGGACTAAATCTTAATTATATTTTGTTATATAACTCTCCTAATTGTAACTGCTTTTTCAAGATTTTTTCCTGATTTGTAAAGCGTTAAACAACTCGATCAATAAACACTTGGTACAAAACTATTAGTAAAGTAAATAGATTATAATTCACGAACAAGAGAATCAAACTAATAACTAAACAACAACTATGGAATAAGTTCTTTAGTTGACTGTTTGACTCTCACAAAGCATTCTTTACGTAACCGTTTTTTGCCAAGAATATATTCCTGACATATGTGCCGAATAGCATCAATCTCATTGCATCAATACGGTGCTTTATACAGAAGTACTGATGTTTGAACTTCCCTTGTCCTCTTGCTTTTAAATTCATCGAACTTCTGGTCAAGGAATTCAATTTATCTGAACTTGTTTTCATTTATGATAATGTTTCATGTTGAATTCTTGTTTGATTCACACATTTATCCCATAAATCCAATAACCACTGATCAAATAATCATCTTCAGTTATCTGCTAGAGACTTGATTCTTCAATGACTGCGTCAATTGACTGCATAATTAATTTCTTTAAAGGACCCCCTAATTAAAAACATATAGTTCTTATATGACATTTATTAATTATCAAAACTTGAATTGAGGACCAACTCTAGAATGAGCAACAAATATTGTTAATTTCGATCTCTAAAATTCAAAAGTTCAATTTTGTATACATTATGGGGTACAACTAATTAGTGTATAGAATTGAAACAACCTACTTATCTTTTTGGATATTGTTTAAAGTCTTAGTGCTTTCTGAACCTAACTATAACCTGCTCATTTTTGACTGTGACACTTTGTGCCCCTCTACTACTCCTATACCATATTATAGGACATAAAAAGGTCAACAATATCATGCTCCTATCTTTATAATTGCATGTGCTCCTTCCTCTTCTTATTTCCCTCAGTTACCTATATCTATTCAATTTAAAATTTATAAATTTCATATTTTTAATTTTCATTTTTTAAAGTTTATTGTTCACTTAATAAGCAATGAAATCATGGAGAACACTTATCCTAGTTATTTAAATAAAAATTATTATATTCACGTAAATTCATAAATTACATATTATATGCGTGTTAAACGAGAAGAAGGAAAGGGACATAACGTGTTTGAATTTTTTTAAGTATGTGATTCCATTAATAATGCACGATTTTTCTGCAAGGAAAAAAATTATACGTATTATTTGGGCTAGTTATTTTCCTGTTTTCTTAAACGGTAACGTTCTGGAAAGGATATGTGGAATTATAACGACTTTATATTGCTTAGGCAGCAACAAATAATGCGATTAATCAGATAATAATACCTTTTTATGGGCTGGTGATTTTTGACTTAATCTGGTTTTAAGAATCTTGATGTATTTCAATAATTATTTCCCTTCTTCCTGACAACACCAAATGTAGTGATGGATGTATCGAAAATAATTTTTTTTATTTTTTAAAATAAGTTAAGGTCAATGCACACATTAATTTTTTTGGTTAAATATGTATATATTTGTCTGTTTTAAACATGCCTCAAACATAATGAATAAGGTTTTATGATAAGAAAAGAGATTTTGAATTAATTTTATGATTTTTTTTATTTTTTTTATTTTTTTTATGTTTTTTCTATATTTTTTCTCATACTTAGATATGTTTTAAGGATTTCTTTTTGTATTTTAAAAATTATTAAATATAAAAAGTAATAGTAATATTTTCTAACAGAAAGCAGAAAAGTATTAGAAAAATCATCAATATTTTACTTAAAGGATGAAAAGAATAAAGTAATTAAGGAAGTCGAACATCATAAAACTACATTAAATTAATTAAAGAGAAAAACTTTACATCGTTTGGCAATTGAGCAAGACAACAATAAGGAATTAAATTCAAGTTATCTGCTGTGGATTAATTTGGATTTATATATATATAAAATTTGAATTAAGAGGATAAAAAGTATAATGGTTAGAATTTTTTCTGAATGGCATCTTGTGCTTATTAAATAAAGGGAGAATTTTTAAGTGTCTTTTGAACAACAAAACAACAGATCAATTTTTTTTTCTTACTTCTACAATTTCTGCAAAAATTTTCTCGAAGTTCTTGTGTGAAATGATTTTATTGAAGATTCTTTCCCGAAAGCAAGAATAAATTTTTATAACAGGTAACTGTGAATATTTTAAAGTAGTTCGTGTTTCATAAATATGTGATTGCACTGTTAGACCAGCGAAACCAATTCAATAATCTTTCAAACAGTGTTTTCGGTTTAATTTTTCAACTTACAATTAACTTTTTTTCTATTCTATCCTTGAAAGTAATTATTTTCGAAAGTAAACAATACTGATTACATAAAAAAAAAAATTAAGAATAAATTAATAAAAACTTCTTTATTCATAGTGTTTTTAAAAAACATGTAAAAAAAATATGACAACTAACATTGAACGAAAGAAACACGAAAATAATTTAACTTACCAAGAAATTAAATGACTTGAATAGTTGCAATAAAAACCCAAATTACATAGACGCAGAGAACTCATCAAAAAATAGCATCTTCATTTACAATATTAATCATCCCACGAGCAGATAACTGGAAAAAAAAAAAAAAAGAACCATTCTTGGTATTTCCATCAGCCCATCTCCATCAAATTATGGTACGTAAGTATTACTAGAATATATATAGTTCTAGTTAGCTACTACAATTTACATAAGAATAAACATCATCATAATTAATTATTACCACTCCAATACATAAGTCATAGAATTGCATTAAATTAAATGTCCCATACTTCTTTACCCTACGTACTTTACTTGCCCAACAATCATCGAGGCGGATTCAGAATTTTGAGTTTATAGATTTTGAATGAAGTGATGAATATTTTAATATGTAACTAGAACTCTGGTTCCGCCCCTGTGTTTCATGGCTCGTGGCTTCAGGATCAATGACGCAACCATCTTGAAATAATCCATATTGATAATCAGGAGGACCTAATTGGGGCTGCTGATGGTACTGTTATAGAAGGAATTATTAATAGAGATTTGGATTAGTGTTATTATTATAGAAGAGTTGTTGATCATGAGGATGAATTAGTAGTTGTTGTTGTGAGGATAAAAAGGAAGCTGGTGATAACAAGGCAGCAGCAGCATTTCCTCGAAGAGTTGCTGGACAATGATGGCTATGCTGTCCTTCATATGTAGTGATCACGATTGATGGGTCTTCATATGATCTTTCCACACGTTTCTTCACACTGCACTTTTGACTTGTGCACCTGTAATAACTCCTGCAATAATAACAATATAGAGAAGGAGTCAGAATTTGAATTCGTTTATGGCTTCCGGGATTCTAAATCTTTAAAAGTTATTGGCTAATTTTGAATTAATAATTTGTAACCATTCAATGAATTTCTTAATACAAATACATGGTTTGGACCAGAGTTTTAAAACGCGAGGGCGTGAGGCGAGGCGTAAGTCGTGAAATACTTGATGTGTGTTTCCCACTGATTCGGCGCATATACACACACACATGGTTTACCGTAGTTTTAAAACGCGAGGCTTGAGGCGTAAGTTGTGAAACACTTGACGTAAGTCTCATGGATCTACGAGGCATATATATATATATCATCATGTTCTTTCAATTTTATAATTTTATTACTAAGAAATAAGAAAAAGTAATATATCTAATAATTATGTAAATAATATATTTACCTTTTACGTTCGTGGCTTATGCCACAAATTCTAGAGCGTATGCTTTATGAATCTACGTCTTTTATTTGTGCCCGAAATATTTTTGATACGCCCGCACCGAGACTCACCCCCAAAACGCTTTTGAAAATACTGAATTAGACCAAAATTACTAGGTTTAGTTGAACCCGCAACCAATGAGCTAGCTCCACCCCCCCAATAATCACCAATCATGAACCATATATATTTTCTCGAGAGTTTCGTTATATATATACCGGCAACAAAGAGAATCTTACACCATCATATCAAATCATCTTTACCTATATATTATAAAAGATAATATATCTTGTTTTTAAAGTTGAACATCATATATTTTAAGAAGGTTTATCTATAAATATTTTTTCACTACCTTTGATAGAGTAAAACACGGTTATATATAATTTAAACTCATATTTTCATTGGATTGATTGGTGTGAAACAAACTTTTTTTGTTGGGCAGATATCTAATCACTCCATTAGTGTAAACCAAAAACTAAGATTAGATCATTTAAGGAAAGGAAAAATGAGCGTTTCAATAGAATTTGACTTATATATTACGTATAGGTTACTAGTCAAGTTAGTGTCATAGCTTTCACTGACGATTACTTGTGATAGTTATCTTTTTGTAATCTAATAGTGATAAATAATTTTGAATCACACTATATAGAAGTTAAACTCGATTGGAAATTAACAAATTACATTTTTGCATTTATTATATATATGCATTCTTATAGTGCAATTTAGCTATGATATTAGTCAAGCTAGTTAAAGCCACGGTTCATAAACATTGAGAGTCTGAGAAAATGCAAATTAAGACTATACAAAACTTGCTCATTTACTATAAAATTAGTACTAGTACTATTAATTAAGCAAGTAATTTGTAGAGTATAACATGCTAGAGAAACTTAGCTTGTTAATCCATTTCTAATAGTAATTTAGAAAGGAAAAAATACCTTGGAAAAGGGCTGTTCTTCACTGCCTTCTGTCCATATTTTCTCCATCTATAGCCATCTTCAAGATTGTCAATCTCACTCTTGGTCATAAATGCAAATCTTGGTTCCTTTTGCTTCTTTTCTCCTTTCTTCTTTGCCAATTTGCTCCTAAAAAAAAAAAACAATTAGCACAAACTTTAATTTCTACACACACACACACATAGTCCATCTTGGATAATTAAACCCCATTATGCATGTACAAGATTTCCAAAATGAGTTAACACCAATCAAATTAAGAATAGTGGGTAAATAAAATTAGGGTTTTTGCTTACTAACATAGCACAAAAAAAGGGGAGAAAATTAAAGAAGACTTAACTAAGTAAAGGGTACACTTACTTAAGCTTGCAAACTTGGAAGAAAGCCTATAGCCAATTAATAATCTAATAAATTAAGACTATAGTGGTCAATAACCTAATCTATTAAGAAAGAAAGAAATTTCCTCACAAATTAAAGATGTGGCTATATTTTATACTAGTACTATATAGGACCAAAGAAAAAAAATAAATATATATATATATATATGTGTGACTTACACTTGCTTAGACTTATCATCATCATCTCCATCTTCACACTGATCATCTTTCTTGATTTTTGAAGAATCTTCTTCATGACATCCAGCCTCACTATTAGATGATGAAGAGATTAAAGAATTAGGTGTCAATGGAATTTGATGATGATCATCAACACTGTTTTTTCTAGAAGATTCTTGATGATTATGATGATCTATTTGTGGTGGTGGACAAACAACTTCAGAGGATGATGAGCAATTATTATTCATGCCAAAAGCACTTGATAAAGAGTTGTAGTGATCCATTGAACCCCCATGTAAACACTCTGTGAGAGTACTCATATAAGATGATGGATAATCAAAATCTTGGTTATAATGATGATGGTTTTGTGTGTTATTGGCTTGATGATCATAAATTGAAGAGGGCTTTCACCAAAGAAAGGAATGCATAATCATGATGAAAAGGGTTGTTATCAGACATGGAGAACAAAAAAAAAAGGGTTATTTGGGGATCTAAAACAAAAAGTGCTATTGATTCTTGAAGAAAAGGGATGAAGAGAAGGAGGAGGGAGGAAAGATTCTTGAATTTGTGCTATTGATTCTGAGGTTGTTTTTATAACAATAAGTTGGTGTTTTTCTCTTTGGGAGTTGGGAAGTGTGTTACTATAGGTTGGAGAGGAAAAGAGAAAGTAACTTGTTAGGGAAAATAGAAATGAATAGCTTTAAGGAAGAAGAAAATATTGGGATTTTTGAGGTACTCAAGAAGCTATATAAGGTGTATCAAATGACCATAAAGCCCACTAATGTGTGTACTAATAGTCAGAGTCTTCTATGGATTATACCTCTAATGGAACATATCATACTTTAATAGTATATATAATATATACTTTAATCAAAGGGTATTCCATTAATTCTGTACAGTTGAATAGGATCACAACTTTTTGTCATCATCTTGCAATTTGGTATATAGAACACAGTTTTTCTCATTTTTTTCAAGTATGAATGTGGCTATGAGATTGGGGAATTAAAAAAAGCTGTGTTATCATAAACAATATAATTGGTAGAGAATATCTTAATAGCCTCGCCATTTCCTCGCTTTTCTAAATTTTCACCTTATCGCAGAAGTAGCCTCGATTCCTCACCTGCGATCCTCTTCTCCCGTGATTTAAGATTCAATTCAAAAGACTAGTCTTTTACTATGCGAGAGGTCTAATTTTGTTAGTAAACTTGTTAGTATTTCTATTTTTGCTAATAATCCCACAATTGAAACATAGTACTCATCTCAACTTGAGGATCCATCGACAAACTTGTTGGTCACGATTGAGCCCAGTTGATCATGATTGACACCCTTCTGAGTCCGCCTACTTTTCTAAGCTGCAACCCCATTGATAGATATATTTCCTTGATATCAATATTATAGATCAAAGATCTAAAGTTCAATAAAAACTAATTTATTATAGCGAAGAATTCATTTATTTATAAATTTATTAGTATTTCTCTATTTAAACAAGCAGGGAGAATTGACACATAACAGAAATGAAACAGAAATAAAGAAAAGATCCATTAATTAGATGTATTGAGTTATCTTTTGAATTGTTCCAAAGTCGTACTATTTTTTTTCCAATCAAAATTAAATACAGAGTTCAACTTGCAGTATTGATATTTAATTAATCTTGTGTGAATTGAAGTCTGGGCTGGCAACAACACACGTCCATTAATAAGCAAGGTTTTTAAATAATTAGGATTTAATTAATTCTAATGGGCTCACGAGAATTTCCCTTGTGAACCTGGGTTATAATCTCACTAAAAATATCATGTTTTCAATAGGAAAGTACACTGTACACTGGTCCAAAAATGAGTTAATTTGCTAAATAGAAAATTACTAATACAGAGAAGAAATTCATCAAGTATGTATATATATATATAATTATTTGGCTTCTAGTATCTAAAGATCGAATTCGACTAAGGTATTATTCAATTCTTTAGAAGTATAGATATTTGCAAATAATATTAATTCAACGATAAAATAATTATATATAAAATATTTAACTAAATAAAAATTATAAATTTACGTACATCATCGGAAGTGATATGTTTAACAGGAAAAACGTACCTAGGTGTGTAAAATGATAGGATTCCACCTAATAATTTGGGTACATTTGAAAAAATAATAATAAATTAAAAGGAAAAGAAACATGCCGACGTGGAAGTGGTGGTCAAACTCAAACGCTTCCGGAATTACGGTCTGTTTGGTTGTAAAGTGATCAATCAATTTTCCTCACACGTGTCACGAAACGGGCACCGCCATTTGACTGTACAAGACAACGCACTTGTCACGTGGGAAAATAAATTTTCGTTTTCCACGCCTTTATGTCCAAAAAAATACTGTATTGCTCACTGCCTAAAAAACTTTATTTCACATCAAATAACAATTAGCTTATTGCGATATAAAATAAATTGAGGAAAATTATATTATCTCATTATGATATTTTAATGATAAAATTATATGCGATTTAATTTTTTTTTATTTAATGATAACACTGCTCAAATTAATTTCTTATTTCTACCTTATGTACTCCTGCTGATAGATTCCATACACGTTATCCCGAACTTTGCGGCGTGCTTCTATGCTGTTAATACAATTATTTCTATTTCTTATTTTATTTGAAAATGAAAATATAAGTAATTATCTTCCCATACTCCACATTAGAGGAGAGATTTAATACATTACAAAAGAAAATTTCAATAATAAAGTTCTTACATATTTAGTTCATTTGGTCAAAATTTTAAATTAAAAATATGTTATCTTATTTAATTGAAAAACCGACAAACTAATCGACCCTGTCCGTTGGTTTTTTTAAATAATTTAAAAAGCAATTTTGAGTAACAATTAGTATTTGGCCAAACTTTTAAAAGTACTTGGAATATATTTTTTTAAAAAGTGTTTTTCAAATAAGTATTTTTAAAATAAATAAAAAAACCTCAATTATCAATTCAATTTCAATCTATCAAACAACAATTAAAATAATAAAGGAATAAAAATAAAAAAATTAAAAAAATTAAAAATATTTTTAACGTATCAAAACTGCACAAACAAGTGTGCTATTAGTACTCCATCCGGTTCACTTGTATTTATCTATAATGAATTATGCATTCCCGCAAAAGATAATAAATAAACACATATTTACCATAATACCCATATTATTTGGTGTGTATTTTCAGTAATTTAAGAAGAAGAAAAAAATGACGAATGAATTATTAATATTAAGAATAAAACAGAAAAAAATCATATACTAAAAGTGAATAAACAAAATAAGAAATTATTTTTTATATATAATGAATAACTAAATGTAACGAAAATATATTTTCATGCTATCAAACATATCCAGGATCTAAAGATAAGTCACTTGCATTACATTATTGCCTACATATACGGAGAAAAAGAAGATAATACCAATATTTAATGTTTAACTTTATTCCTTAGAGAATGGAAAAGATGCACACGTTGTCCCTCAGATTCATGAACTTTCGTTAAAACAATGATTCATGTTCTCTCCATGCAAACAAAGCCATGTTTTTTTTTTATATACAAGTAATTTGTTTAAAAGGAGTATGAATTATAAGATATATAGGTGATTTTTTTTTTTGTGTGTGTGTGTGTGAATTAATTAGAGCTAATAAAAAAATGATTATCCGAGAAATTTTAATTAACTTGTGCAGCACAGTTGAATTTTAAGATTCAATTTTTTAAATTTTTAATCGAATAGTAAATTTTAAATTTTTTGAAATAAAATTTATGTACAGAGTACTTTATTTTCTATTTTAAGAATTAATAAATAATAATTAATAGATTATTTTTTAAAAAATTAGAAAAACAAAAAAAAAAACATGTAATTTAATTAAAATTAATAAATTTTAAAAATTTTTAATTGTGGCACGTAAATTGAAATGGAATGAATATATTCAAACCCCTTAATTAGCTTTCTTTCTTTTCTTACTTTCCTGGTTTCTTCCTGTGCAATCTCTATTTATTTATATGCACGTTGCAGAGGACAATATCATAACTTATTTATTAACTTGTAATAAAACATTTGTAGGGTGGGAAAGGAAAAGAAAAGAAAAATACATGCATGCCTCGCAAATTTATATGATGTAATTAATTGGATACGAAATTTAAAAATAATGGTAAGATTTTATAATGTTTCAAAATTATCTTTTAATAAATGAATTTTTAAATAGAAGCGGACATTTTTGCATAATTTTTTCCAAATAAGTGGTAGCCAATATAGGTAAAATGCTGATAATATTATTAAATATTTGTTAAATAAAAATATTTTTAATTTTTTTATCTTTTTTGATTTTTTTAATATTTTTAATTTATTAAATTAAAATAATATAAATATAATAGTGTAAACATTTAAGATCACAATACAAAACAATTACTTATAATTTATAAGGACGACAAAAGAGAAAAGAACAAGATCAAGAAACACACCATTGTAATTGTATTTGTAGACAGCTCAAAAATATTCTTAATATGGTATAATATATCAATATAATTGGAAATTTTTTTGTGAGACTTTATTTGTAAATTTAACATAATTGCTGTTTCTGATTTTTACTTTTGTAAGATTTACAAATAACAAGTGTTCTGCAAAAAAACCCCAGTTTGCAAACTCAAAAATCTCAAAAAGACAACAACTTATTTTCAACTTAAGGAATCTTAATTAATTAGTTAAAAATTTAAAAGGCATAATCTTGGTCAGCATCAAGAAGGTTAACGTTGCCAAACTCACTAAAGCTGTCACGTTAATTCTGTATATTGCTGACAAAAACTTGTGAGGATTGACTTTGTGGTTTGAATGAAACATACAATTGTAAAGAGTGAAAAGAAAAGAAAAAACGATTGGCATTTATTTAATTTAAATATACCAACAATTCTCAAATAATTAATCAGAGGATTACGTTAACAAATTTTCAAATAAATAATTAGTTTATGTGTATATATATGTCAAGGTATATTTGTAATAATTTTTTTATGCTTCAATCCTAAACTAATGAGAGTTACCACAAAGGCATATTCACGATCCATTTGTTTCATTTTTCCGATACTTGGATCTTTGCAAATGCAAATTACATTCAGGTCCCGTATCTTACTGGACTTTTAACTAATGAACCAGTCAAAAGACTACTTTTCATATTAGGCCCCAGATCTTTATTGCAGCTTATAAAATGTGAATTGAGTCATCTTGTGATAAACGTATCAAAGTGAAGTCCTGTTGTTGAGTAAAACCAGCACAAATTTTCATTGTTTGTCTTTTTTGGGGGGACGGTTGTTTAATAACGACTTTTTTTAAAAAATTATAGATATTTCGCATCACGATATAAATTAAAAATTTTATGAGAAAATATCACTGCACAATTCTAAAATTTTGTAGACATTAGACATCAGCTTAATGTTTTGTCTATCTCAAAATTTATATATATTCGTACAATTTTTGAAAATTAATGGACAACATCTGAAATAGTAACCTAAAAATGGACATTTATAAATCAACTGTAAAATTAGAAATGGCAGCTGTTGTGATCGAAATAATCGTGCACAGCGTGTAAGCCAAACATGCGAAACCTCCAGCACACTAAACAAGAAGATAAAACAAGAATATACCAAAAGAGATAATACTTAACGCAAGATTCAAGATATCGACCTACATCCACAAGTATAGATGATTAACCGCCATATGCTATAGCATGCACATCGGCAGGCAGAATCTCAAAAAATTCACTTAATGTGCCGGCTCACACAAGTATTACACTATCACTTGTATCTCACAAATTCTCCCCTAAACAAGACTTGGTGCCCCCAAGACTACACAATGTGATACTACCAAGTTATAAGAATGGAGTTTAAGTTATAAAAGTCCGACACCTTTTCCGACAAGCAGAGTGAATTAGCCAAATATGAAATGTCCGTTTTCTTTTAAAAGAAAACTCAATAATTATGATAAATAAAATCAAGACAAACATCAAACATGAGGGATGGACCAGCTCAAGCCTTCACAAAATTATATAAAAATACCGTTCACTAACCACTTTTCAGTCATGTAACCAAAAATAGTCAATGTCATAACGTTTCAAATTCTCACGTGTGAGACTTTCATAACATTAATATCAATAATTATTTGTGAATTTTCGTCTACGGCAAATCCGCTATGCCTGTTTGGCATGCAACGGAATAGTATTATACTATGCTTAAAAGATTTGGCATTTGGGCTAAAATCTAAATCCTTTAGGAGTGTGAGTCCCACAACCACAAGGACAAATGGTGCAAAGCATGCTAAAGAAAATACACAATCAGCTACATGTGCCAACTCTCTCAATCATTGTGAATCAATAGATATTTGTGGCTATAAGTTAAAGAAAATTTTCTTGTACTGACTTTGATTGATTTTCCCAAAAGAGGGGACCAGCATAGAGAAAAAACAAAATCCAGCTTCACTTGTACAAAAGACCCATCTCTATAATCTTATTACAACAGTGATATATGATAATTGTTCCTTAACCAATGAAATCGATATAACTAAATTTATAACGAGGTCAAAGATACCTGTGATAAGTTAAATTACAGATTTGAGTTTAACAAAATAAATAATAACAGTTGAGACGATTAATATTTGTGCTATATGTATGACAAGCTTGATACAAGACAAAAATAAGGATTATTCCATGCCATCCTGATTAAGTATTGGATAGTCTTTGGGCCGCCGATTCTTTGAAGTCTATATTGTCAATGAGCTACCGGTAGCAAAGAAAACAATAGAAAGCAGATGAAAGCAAGAAATAGTAGATTAGTATTCAACCGTTCGTCAAGTGGTTTTATCAAGTGAAGGGAGCATATATTTATAGTTGTTTTGCTATATTATTACGAATAATTTGTTGTTATTAGTAGATCCCTTAGGATTCCGTCATATATCAAACTTTCTTTTTACTTCATGTATGCTTATAACCGCCCGCACGCATCTTAACTAATTCTCGACTACAGATGGACACAGACGCATCTTAACTAATTCCAAAGAATACTTAAGGGTACATACTTACTATTTCCCTTGTCAAGACTTGACAAATAAAAGAAAGCATCTAGTGATTTTTGCTTTGTTGGGATTTGAAGTTAACACATCAAATTTCAAAGAAGAACCAACAGACTTCTTGACAAACAAGTATTTGAAAAAGAGGTGCACATGATACTTAGGCAATCCCAACTTCTGGAATAAATTAAAAAGAAGAAAGTGTAAACTTGACGGAGCATAGAATAAGTTCACATAATATGCACACTTTTTAGGCAGGATGATAATGTAGGCCAGAGGGATGAATCTTGAGATCATTGGATCAAAGCAAACATTACATGTCATGAACTTAGTGTAACAATTCTCCTCCACTTCACTGACTACCCCTCAAACTTTTCTTAAACATTGTTTAGCACTCAAAAAGAAGATACTTTCACAAAAATATTTTACAAGAACACCACATAAGGGAATTTAGAAGTGTTTAAGAAATTGTACTCAAATGTAAGAGACATGCCACTGTAAATATAGTACTCGAGCGGAAGACGCACAAAAGAGACAAGAATTCATGATCAAAATGTATTTCGAAAGGACAATAATAACACATAATCCTCAAAACATATCTGTACACCAACAATCTCTCTCTCTACTCTCTCTCTCTTCTCTCTCTCTCTCTACTAGTATGACATAGCAACAGCTCCTCATTTTCATGCAGCTAGCTGCCAACATAAGCACTGAACAAGAGCCAATAAGCCAAATACCAAGTGGGCCGACCTATCATAAATTCAATTAACCATCTGTCATACAGAGGAATCTTTCCAGAAAACCAACTTGGGAAAATCCTTCATTGCTACTGAAAGCTTTTAAATCTCCTACCGGGGTTGGTGTTGTGTTTGAGGGGGTAAGGGTTGGGGTTGGGTGGGGTGGGGGTTATAAGATGCAATTATACGTTCCACTTAGTGTCATGTGCCTGTGTGTCAGAGTCCCTATCCAAGAATTGTATCAGATGTACTGCTATCTGCTCTCCCCACCTTGCTTTCCACATCAGCTGAGCTACGTAACCTCCTTTACCGATTCTATTTCCATGCTGGCTGTTCTTACTCTTTTCTGCTTCGGTCCTGTACAAACATCAAACAATGGTTTTAATTTATTTCATAGTTGAATAAACGGCAATGGGTATTGTAAGTAGTGACCTTGCTGCCAGTATCCATTGAAATTTAGCTCTTTTGTAGCTCCTATTCGTAAAAAGAAAGAAAAATCTATTACTTGAATTCTTGATCAAGAACCACTTTCTAAGACTACCCCATGGAAGAAGCAAAAACATAATGTAATGTCCAACCATGGGTCTGAAATTATTCATATAGCCGCACTTCGCTTAAAATGAGGTTTAAAGAATGACATAAAACAGTGAGAATTCATACAGCGGACCTTAACTTGGTTGGAGTTGAGGTATAGCTACGCTTTGGATATGAAAGTATTTGAACAGCTAGACTGCACTACACAAAATGTATGCCTAGTGATTCGAACGAAAAGATAAAATTTGGACATAGTGCAGAGTGAATACACAACCTTATTGAGGTTATTGTCAGCAGTTCACATGGACCAAATACAAGAGCAGTACCATTCACCATAAAAAAAAGCAGAACTTTCACATTACCCAATATTCTCTCCATTGGCTAGAAACTGTGCACTGCTCCTTTATGGATGGCCATAGCTAGAGCAGGCTTAAAGCTCTTTCCTATGAACAAATGTTTGGAATACTATATTTAACTTGAAAACGTTCAAAGGGGTCTGCCAATGGTTTTATGTAGTTTGAGAGGAAGCATTAGTTGTAGCAAAACGGAAAACAAAAAAAGAAATCATATGGAGTGGAGACATGGATGTCAGGAATGGATTGTACCTCGCGATATGGAACTTCTTCCGTTTCAAGCATCCTAACTACTTGGCTCATTCTGGGTCGTTTTTCTGAGTCAGGATCAACACACGAAGTGCAACCAGAAGCCGCTCGCTTTCAAAGCACGAGTACTAGGCCTAATCTCAAGGTTAGGATCCACAACTTCCTCGGCCCTCCGATTTCCAACCATCATTTTCAACCATTCAACAAGATTAACCTGCCAAACATGAACCATAAAAATGTCTGTTATTAAATACAAGAAGCAACCGCAACCTGGAGAAAAAAGGAGCATAGTGCGGCAAGCACTCAATCCTGGGTCAATATAGGGAGCATAGTGCATTTAGTAAGTAAATTTTACATTTATATGCATCACATCACCAACTCTCGGTACCTCATTAGCAGGACGGCTGTAGTCCACAGGATCTCTACCAGTCACTGCTTCTAGCACTAGAACACCAAACCAAAATATCGCTTTCTCATTTAACAATCCGGTATTAGCATATCTGGTTTACTACGTAACTGGAATTCAAATGAGAAAGAAATCTGAGTATCAACAAGTGCCAAGGTGGACAGCATAGGAATGAATCATATTCAGATAGAGAAGTTCATACCCAAATGTGCCCATGACTCTGGTGGTGATGTGGCTCTCTCCTGAGTCCAAGAGTTTTGGCTAACTAAAATCAGAGACCTTGGCATTGAACTCACGTCAATCAAGATATTACTAGACTTATGTCTCGGTGGACTACTTTAGTTCTATGGCTTATGCAAGTAAGCAAGCTCATAATAAACAAGTTTCATATTACTGTATAATAAATCTAGCATGGTCATTTATCTCTTCGTTGATATTAGAAATAATAGAAAGCGCTTAAGAAATATTCATAAATGCAAAGGCTTATAGCACCAAGTGACTACTACTATAATAGAAAATTGCCTAAAAGATTAAGGCAATGTGTTGTTAAAATAGGTTAAAATAGTGCAGCAGAAATAGGTCATCAAGGAAAATCGAATATCAAGTGAAATAACAGAACTAAAGCTCTCAATCAGTTTTTAACAAGGAAACTTACGCTTTTGCAGTACCAAGGAGAACCTTCACACGGGCTTCCCATGTAAGTGTACCATGTTGTCTCATAGCTCCATGCAGCCACTGCTCCAAGTTTCCATTATTGACATACTCATAAACCAGCATCCTTTGTAGCCAAAACAAAGTAAATGTTAAGGAAAGTATAACTGAATTGAAATCATGGTGGTTGACATTACTAAATAAAAAGTCAGCACGGAAAACTTAACACATAGAGAAATGCCACGATTTGATCTGAAAAAAAAAGAGAATACCTGTGAATACCTTCAATGCAATAACCAAGAAGACGCACTAGATTCTTGTGTCTAACATGCCCAATTGCTCTACTTCACCTCCGAAATTCTCTGCTTGGCCACTGTGGATCAATTCATCGTTAGATCATAAATAATAGTCACTCATGGAGATGATTGCACAGAACCTGTAGAAAATTTCCAAAGCCATACTCACAGATTATTTAGGAGCTTCTTCACATGAGACTTCTGTCCCATTGATCAACCTGCCTTTATAAACTACACCATATCCACTTTCACCAAGCACATTTTCTGCAGAGAAACGATTAGTTGCAAGTTCAAGATCTCTAAGCGTGAACCAGTGGCCCCACCTGCTGTGAGATTTCCGGCAAGCCAATCAAAGGAGAAGGCATTGCAATTCCGTAGGATGGTTGTTTCCTCACTGTTCCTGAACTTCCCTCTTCCCCTGACTGTGAACTAAAGCCCCTTTCATGATGATACATTGAACTGCATTGGCTGATGTTATCAGCATCACTTGATTTGCTCCTACCCAAATGGACTAACATCTTTTCCGATGTGTTTTCATTTGATTTATCATGAATTGTCAGAAATAAGCTTTCAGGATGATCATGGACATTCGCGGCACCAACTCTGTCAACCTTGATATCCTTGGAAACATTGGGTATTTGACAATGAGAATACCCGTCCAGCGTTCTTCTAGATTTTCTCCTACATGTTACCCATATTGACAACATACAGAGTATCCCGACGATAAATACACCAACACATAAGCCCATTACAACCCATAGTTTGAGACCATGAAATGATGTCTTTAGACAATTCACTGCTTAATTTCAGAAGACATTTCCAGCACAGCAGACAAAAGATAGCAAAATTGGCTTAGTCCTCCTAATTCCAGACTCAGATTTACTCCATTGCCTCCTGTATCCCACAAACAATTTAGGTCACTGCAAAGAGGAGTATCACACGCCCATATATCCAAGGCTCTAGCATTTCTACAATTGTGGCTATAATAAGTACTTCTTTAATGATTTTAATGAAACAAAGTAGTTATCCTGTCAAAATTAGGAGTATTAAATTTTCAAGTATAATTAGTTGAAGTTTAGACATTGACAAAGCAACTAAATTATGGGCAGCTGACATCACAATACAACTATTCCAGTAAAGCACATAGCGGTTAGATTTAGAACAGGGACCATAAAAAATAAAACACTTCCCCTTCCTGATGCAGCAAATCAAGAATTCAGAAGGAAAAACACTAATTTAACAAGAAAGACTAGTATAAACCTGTTTCAAATGGGAATCAAAATCAAGAAAAGAATGACTTCATACAGAAGTAAGATAAGGAAACCAGATGTGGAAATCCAATGGATAGAGATTTCAAAGTAGAAAAAAGTTGTTACCTTTACACCAGTGATCTATAGAAACAGAATTAACCACCTTGATCTTCTTCCTTAAGAACCCAGAGAAGCAAAGAAAGTGCCTCGTTTTGCTCCAAAAGAGACTCAAAACGCATAGATAAGCCAATGCAGAGGTGAAAACTAAAGAACCCACAAAAGCCAAAAGAATGCTAACTGGTGCAAAGGACTAGTTCAGAAGAAGAAGAAGAAGAAGGGTGTTGGCTGAAGTGGGCCAAAAAGGAATAGAGAAAAAAATAAGTTAAAGCAACTGTTCTAAGAAGGCCAGACAAAAATCTAATCTTTGTGAAAGCCAAATACAGAGAGAGAAAGAAAAAAGCTTTATTTTAATGGTGGGTAAAAAAATGGTTGGAGGGTAATGTGAATGTGGAGTCAATAGGGACCTCACAAAGCTGTAAAGGTGGAAGCTATTTGCAATGGAGGATCTATGCTAAAGAGAGAGAGATAAAGAGGTGAGGTTCTTGATTGGGGGTGGTGCTGAGAGGAGAAGGGAAAAGAGAACAGTAAAGGAAAAGCAAAAAATGAGATGAATGGAAGAGAAATGCATTTATGGGTTGGATGGGAAAGAATTTATGAAAAAAGTGAAAACCCCAACACCAAAAAAATAATAATAAGTACATACATCAACAAAGTATAGATACATTCTATACTTATCATGTTATTCAAAAATATTTATAAGTAATTTTTAAAAAAATTTATAATATATTATAACAAGTATAAAAATTATTTAAATTGATAATGTGATGTTAATGGACCCAAAAGAAAAAGGGAAAAACATATGAATGTGAAAGAGAGAAGATGAGGGGGCTTTTTCTTTTTGGGGAAGAGAGTCAACTATACAGGAGGGAAGTGGCAAGTCCAAATCTACATAAACATAATTAAGGCTTAATGTAATGATCAAGATTGATTTTACTATATTACCCTTTGGCCTAAAATAAGTTCTCTTTTCTGTCATTAATGATACATCCACATTACACTGACCTTTTCACAGCTGATGCTATGAAGAAAAGAAAAAGAAGAAAAAAACTGGATTTTTTGTAGGCAGAAAATGAAATGACCCTATGAACACCTCATCAAAATTGACTAACTTTACACCCAAAAATGGCTGGCAATCACTGTACTTAAGCAACCTACACAAGCTGCTGCTACTACTACTGCTCACTGGGATGTGGTGCCTGACAGCTCAGCAGTTTTGATTTTTCTTCAAGAAAATCTTACGGCAATTTTTACAGTAAATATTTTAAGACAAAAAGTTAAAAATGGCTCTTTTTGAAAATAAATTTGACCAACTTTTTTCATTTCTTTCCGGGCACTGCTATTTATTAATAGAATTGCGGTGATATATTAACACGTGTTTTGGATAATTTAAAGTTTCTTTATAACCATCAAGACACGCAGAATCGTGTACGTGTATCCAAGAGAAAATAATGACGTACAGGTGACGCAAACTAGTTTTCGATTCATCATCTCAACATTGAAACCATGACCCGAAAATTCAAACAAAATAAAATTTGAAAGAAGGTCAAAATTAGCTCTTTTACATATATGAAGAATTTGTAAATAAAACAGGCTTGTTCTATGTTTATTGTGATTTTTAGAATATTTTTCTGGCATTTTACTAGATTCGTGATTTTCATGAATGTGATTTGCCTTTCCCAGGGAGAAACCACTTCTATTTTTGCCACAATATATATTCCTTAGTCAATTTCAAAATCTTTCTAGATCTTTTTTCTTTCTTTTTAGAGTATAATAATATATTACTACTCCCACTTTCTCAAATTATCTATTGTTTTTCTAAAAAAAAGTTATCTTAAATTATTTATCATTTTAAAAGTTCAAAACAAAATTAATTAATATTTCTCCATTTTTATACTATAAATATTTGACATAACAAAATATCTAATAGATTATGATTTAATTAATATTAAAATAATTAAAATTTTCTCTCTATATATATAAGATGGGAGTAATATATTATGGTAGCATACTTTTTGTAAGAATGAGTACGATTTGTCAAACTTGTGCAGAATTATTTGATGCCTTTTGACCAAAACCTGGCATATAGGTTATGGTATAGATTTGTTGCAACGGCTCACAAGGGGTAAGTTAGTAAATTCATGTAATTAAAACACATTAGATTATAACCCCAAGACTCAGAAATATAAAAGAAGAAAAGAGCACTCACCCCACCATCAACACAAAAATATAAAACAAAACATCCAACCCATTTGTGCTCAATCATATTAATTACATCATATTTATATAATTAAATAAACGAAAAATTATATTAATTATTTTAAAGTGATAAAATCGCAATTCTCTGCATGAACATTGCATCTTAAATGAAATATAATGTACGCAGATTACTTCAACACAAATATTAATGAATTATGAAATTCATAATCTATAAATTATGCACAAACATAATTTCCTTTCCCTGCTTCAAATTCCAATAATAAAAGAATATGTCATGTATCTAGTAAATTAATGTAAGCAACGTATGTAGATTAGAAAAAGGAAAAAGAAATTGCCCCATTATACAGCTTGTTTGGATGGTTGTTACAATATTGTATGGTATTTTTATTTTAAATATAATATTTACTTTAATTGTAACAATAAATTTAATGTGATTGTAATTAAAAAAAAAATTTATTTTGCCTTTACTTATTATTTAATAATTCCATCTTATCATTTATTAGTAGCATTATCTCATACTCTATTTTTCTTGTATATTAATTTTTAAAATTTTGAGTTTTAATTTATTTCAATCATAATTTAATTTCCAATTTCATATAACTGACTATCTCAAATGTTTTTTTTGTTTTTTTAATATTTAAATCCATAAAAAATCATTCAGACCTCCTTAAGTATTCCCCTGATCCCCGGCGGGGTAGGTGGGAGGGGGAGGTATGGGGTAAGATATAGCATTTGATTAGTGAATAAATGTGATTTTATTTAAATATGATTATGGGTATTGGGCATGGGAAGTAGATAAATAAAAGCCACTATTATTAGAGGCTTTGATTTGAAGCATGTATTTAATTAAAGCAAGACTGAGACAAACTTTCTAATCTATCTTTTCATACTTTAACTATACATTAATTAAGTGAATGCGGGTATGTGTTTATACTAATTAAAGTTGGCATAGGTGGGCCCGCTATCCCATTTGGGTTTTATTCTTAAGCCCGAATTAGATGATCCTTCAATCCTTAGCCGTCCAATATATTGCATCTCACATGGGAAAGTAGGATGCCCTCATAAGATTGTTTCACAATAATGCAAATCCTTTGCACGTGCGCCACATGTATGACACGTAAGTTACTTAATTCACTTTTTCTAAGGGAAAATTTCAAAATCATACGGCGAAAAAATATTTAGGCAACGTAACTTAATATATAATATTATATTTAATTAGCTTATATTTATGTATAACTTTTTATATGTTATTGTAGACTTTTAATTTTATACAATATTTTAATATTTTTAATTTATTTCAATCATAATTTAATTTCCAATTTCATATAACTGACTATCTCAAATGTTTTTTTTGTTTTTTTAATTTTATATATTTTTGAAAATTATCCTTTTCTAATTCCTTTACTTTATATTTGGGAATTATTTATGAGAAAAAGTATTATATTATGACTTTTGTATTTGGTGAGATTATGATTAAGTCAATCGAACATCCGCTAATCCGCGCACAACACATAACATCCGTACAATAATAGATTATGCAACAAGCAAACTCATGATAAAAATCACAAGCAAAATTGTGATAAAAATCTTAATCTTGAAAGAGATGTATCGACATCATAATTAAGGTAATATATGGGAAATTTTTGTTTTCTCAAAATTGATTTATTTTTCGAGGAAAGAAACACTAAATATATTTTTAAAATTTTCTACTCACCGGCAGATAATATATTTCTAAATAATGATTATTTGTTGTAAATAAACTCAAAATTTGCTCATATGTCTAGTGAATTACTTCGATAAATTGGTGTCATATTGTAAACAAATCTTATAACAAGGTGTTTGCATCATTGTTGTTAACGAGAGATAATAGCAAAAAAAAAAAAGAGACGCTTCTCCATTTAATAAATTTAATGCAACATCATCCAAATTAATTGACGCCTAAACAATAAAAATCAAAAATAAAATAAAATAAGAGTTGGCATTATCTACTTTACTAATTTCAATTGTTTCCTTGTCCCCAATATATATACGGCGGGCGCAAGTTATTACAATATAAGTACTGGTGCAGGTTAAAGGATCGAATTTGTTACTTCTTATGCCAAAATAATTTTTATATACATGTTTCCTCCTTAAAAGTTATATAAGGTAAGGTGGACGTTTAATTTGACTTGGATATTTTTTGTCAAAATTGTGTATCACTTTAAAAATTCAGCTCATTCTTCTTCTTCTATTTACAGTCTGTACTAAGTTTCAATGAGATTTGTGGAGTAGTTCGATGTTAGTATCAATAAAATACTACTTAACAAGTAATGGGCTTTTCAGTTAGTCAGTGTCAGTTGCATCTGACTCTCTTATTTTGCAATTGTTTGGATAAAAGAAGCATCAGAGGAAAAAGACAATTCTATCGACCACACTTTTTTATTTAATAATATTGTTATTAAATCAACAATTGGGAATCAAAGCATCTTGAATAATCAGAACTCATCTAACATACAAAACCCTATTTCAAATTGCATAAATCTAACAAGTTACGACTGATGTTCTCAGTAAAAATTAAAATATAAACAAGTGAATAAATAAAAAAATTCAAGAGCTTCAACATTTATAATATATATATATATATAAAAAAATTTTTTATATTTTTTATATTGTTTGTTTTTTGTTTTTGGGGTTTTTTTTTTTTTATGAATTTTGAGTTTTTTTAATTTTTTATTTTTTTAAATTATGAATTTATAATTTATATGTTTATAATTTTAGTTTTTTAAAATCATAAATTAAATAACTTAATATATATATATATATATATATATATATATCCAATGCAATATGTATTTATCATCGATCTCCTATCTTAACATATTATTTGCCATGTTTGACATGGGATAGTCCAACAAATTATTATGAATATAACTTTATTTATAAATTGTATTACTTTGGAATGATGATAGAGAAAACTTGCAAGTTAAAATGTTGTCCTGTGATTGTTTGATATAGGGTTTATTTGATAAATATCAATTAATTTAGTCTGATCTGTTAACTTAAGAATTATTTAATTAACTATTGTGAGCTAAGAGTTACATGAGTTTAAAAGGTTATGTGCGCTACAGAGTTATGTACTAGATTGTGTTTATAAAAAGAAATTGATAATTAATAAAATGATTAGTAAACATAATAAAGCACACAATAATCAGATCTCATTCATGTCTTAAATAAGGATTAATAGTGATTAGAACAATGAACTATTGATGAACCAATTTCTTAACGTTTTTATTACGAGAGTTACGTATCAAGAGCATTACTCGAGAAGGGGAAGGAATCAGATCCTTCACAGTAAAATGGGAGAGGCTAGACAAGACAGATTCCAAGAATTGAAGAAAGATGCCGGAGGAATTAAGGATTAGAATTAATTCAACGATGCAAGAAACAAGAAGAATACAGAAACATTACCATATCTGAATACAAGAAAAAAAAATTGTAAATAGGAGAGCAAAACAATGGATCCAATACGCAGGAAGAACCAAGTCAAACTTGGCTTAAAATCTAGCTTCTTGATCCAATTTATGTTGAATTGGGAGAACAAGAAGCATCCATCTGCTCCTATAAAACTTGTCTAATTTGATATTGTCGTAAACATCCACAGCGCACAAGAATAATAATTGATTGTGTGTCTTTGCATGAGAGAGAATCAATTGACAACGTACATTGTAAAGAATAATATGTTCCCATCAAGTGTTATTCATAACTGTTCTTGTTGTTCAGTTATATTTGCGAACTTAAATTGTAAAATCTTTATATTCCTAGTGATTTATATTAAGTTATTTTGTATTGTATAACTTTCTTAATGGAAAGAGTCTTTGAAGAAGTTAGCTACAATCAAAAGTTTATTGTAGATTGGGAAAGGATGGGGGTGGGGGAGGATGTCATAGTGGTCAGTTCCGAGAGGGGGTTGTGGTCTATTGCTCTCGAAGAAGAAGATGATATAGTGGTCGGGCCCGAGAGAGAGTGAGGGGGGTTGTGGTCTTTGACTCGGGAAGAGGAGTATTTTCACGCAAATCTTTCAGAGCTGATTTACTTTATTCTACATTTACTTCTGCATAGCTTGTTGAAGAACCCGATTCTTCAGTACATAAATGACAACCTACAACAATTAATGATACGCTCATTATTTTACTACATATTTTTTGCTTCATCAGACCCAATTTCCGACTAACTTTCAAAACTAAATTTATTTGTGCTACTTCAATATCTTAAATTTTAAATTTAAAAAAACAAAAAAAACATTTGAGATAGTCAGTTATATGAAATTGGAAATTAAATTATGATTGAAATAAAAAGTGATAGAAAAAATATTTTTAAAATATTGATTAAAATTCAGACTCATGAAAAGAAAAATATAATAAATAAAAATAAATGGATAAAATATTAATTAGAAAAAGTCAAACAAATTCGAGACGTAAATTAATTAATTTTAGTAGTGCAGTAGTACGACTGAAATTTAATTTAAGAACATTAATTAATATATATATAAAGAGCACTTAGAAAAATAGGAGTCGTGTAACGGTTATGTTGACAAACTGCGACACTTCAATAAAGTTAAGCACTTTTCACTGGAGCTTCCATTATTAAAGATTTAATAAATATAATTACAATCAATATATTCTATATTTATATATTCAGAATTTAATTTTTTCCGTTGTGCCAAAAGAGTTAGTTGGAGTTTTGCTTTTGTCTTTGGTTTATTCAAGAATAGTTCCAATTGATTTACATCTTATAAAACCACAACTATCTTTCTTGTATTTTTTTCAAAACTTTCATCACACAGAGAAAAAAAATATGACGTGGCGTGTAGACAGATAAAATGATATCGTAGTGCTGACATGTCATTTTTTGGTGTTGGAATATATATATATATTTATAATAACTCATAATTTAGTGATTTTTGTTGTTATAAAAAGTTTTTAGCATTTTAGTGTTAAAGTGTTACAAATAGTTAATTTAGTCATTTTTTCTGTTAAAAAGTTTGATTTATATTATTAAGATTAGATTTGGATCATCGATGAAATATATAATCCCGTTCTTATAGCCTCTCTTTACTGTGGTTTTAGATCATATAAGGGCAAAGGATTGCACGTAAATAAAAATGTTTTCAAGAAAAATAAGTGAATTATTTATTTTTTTTGTGTGTACTCATATAAGCAAAAAATATTATATTTATAAATAATCTTGACAACGCTATAGAGCGAGAATGGAGGTTAGGGTGAGGTGTAGGGTGGGGGCCACGTTGAGAGTGAAGATAAAGTGTTTTAGAGAATGAAAGAGACAATCAACGCGAAACGCTACTTAACTTATTTATCTCTACTTCTACAGCTTTCAATGTAAAAGTCATTTTTTTTCAAGAAACTTATATTTTTAATGATATTTTAATCAATCGAATATTAAAAAGGAAAGATATTTTTTCCGTATCAAACATACCATCTGCAACAAAAATCATTGAATCCTATAAAATTTATTTAATCTCTAATATGAAAAATAAAACACTATGTTAATCATCGACTAATCCAAACTATTTCCCAATAATACCAGCAAACAAGTCTGAAAATTCCAAAAAAAAAACGTGAATATATTCGTCGTAGTTATGATTTCTATGGTCATTTTTGCATGTGGAGACTCCTCTAATGGAGAAAAGAGGCATTGGGGTGGCGGAGGCTTTTATGGAGGTGGCGGCGGCTGTGGCGGGGATGTTGAGTTAAATAAATTTTTGTGTTTGTGGAGGAGCCAAGAGTTTATTTTTGGATATATAATAACTTATCTTTTGAGTAGTATTAATTCAAAATTCATAATATATATATATGAAAAAATTAACGTTATAAAAATGTGAAACTTGTAATTTGAAAATAAATTAAATTATCTGTTACAATAGGTAAAGGTTACTCATGTTTTATATATAAGGTATGTGTACATGTAATATTCTTATATGGTGATGTTTTTCTCCCTTGTGTAAAGGTTACTCCCTGTTTCTTCGTCGCCTTATCGTTTCCTATATTAATATGTTCTTAGTGCGCTATTCTTTTTAAGATTGATGTGCATCATGAAATGAAATTTGAGAAGCGCGACAGACGTAAGGTGCGGTAGGTTGCCGTGGGCGGGAGTTAGGAAAAGTCGAGATAGATCGAAAAAATTGGGGGAGCCGATTAAACACGAGACGTCATACTAACTGACGGTGGCACATCTAGATGGTAAGAAATTTGGATCATGTCGAGGATTGTGATGTGGCTGCTAGCTATGAGAATGAAATGTTTCAGATTCTATGTGGGGAGAAGGAGGAATAGCCTCTCCTCCTCTCTTCTTGTATTTTTAGTATTATTTAGTTATCGCGTGAAGTTTCTTATTCTTTGATATGTATTACTATTTATTGCTCTTGTTTTGTATGTTACTACTTTGATTCTCTTACAATCCTTTGTCGATTTCATTTCTTTTACCAAGACCCATCGAAAACAATCTTTCTACAGTCATGTTAATGCTATCAAAACAAAATCGGGTGTATATTTTACAGTTTTTCCAAACTTCACTAATAAAAATTATATTGAGTATATCCCGATTATTGTGTTGGGCATCATGAAACTATTTGCTTCTTATAACTTAACATAAAATTTACATTTACAAGAAGTAATTAGATGAATGTTGATAGAAGCTTTATCTTGTTAACTCCATTTTCCGAGGGGAAGTTACACAATTGATACGGCAACTATACCAATTGCAAATATATATATTTATTGATTATTATTTTAATGAATAGTTATATGGTGTAAAAATTTCTTTTCAGTAAGTCGGGTTCTGTGCGAATTACCTGCTTGCCCAAGAATTCATAAGTTCAGGTAATTAATTAATTAGTCAAGGTTGGTCAACTCATAAGAAAAGGGTCCGTTTCGCCTTAATCTTCGGTTCAGTTTTCTCAGATCAAGAAATTTAATGAATTAACGATCACCCTCATTTTAATGAGCTTTTAAAATGGTTAGCTCAATCTAGACCTAAAAGAGCTGATTAGGACGGATTAGCTCTTCGATTTTTTTAATAAAAAATTTCTATATTTGAATTTATAGGTATGGCCATTTTTTAACATTTTCAACATACTATTATATGCATAATTCTATGACAACTTATATTCAAAATCATTATATCGTCAAACACATTTAATGCGTTGACAAAATTATCTTAATTAACATCTTTATTTTCGTCTATATTATAAGCAAATTTAATTAGTTAAACATTATCAAACAACTATATATCAAAATAATATTTAAGATCACTTAAACACATTATCGCATTAAATTTGGGAAAGCCGCGCAACCGATTTCGAGCCGTTAAAAAGATATTGATATTTTCACTGATACAATTTTTATACTTAGTGATTAGAATTTTAACATAAGGAGTTTAATATTAAATGAGTAAAAATATTGTGTAAGATTCTAGAACTTATTCTAGAATAATCGTTCTTAATTTTACTTACTTTTTCATAATTTTAATTTTTCAATTCAAGTTTAAATTGAATCCATAATCATGAATGCAACTTCGATACTTGGTCATTAGGAAATTAGAGTTAAATGAGTAAGGTATTGTGTAAGTTATTATGACTTATTTTTGTATCACTATTCTTATGTTTTTACTTTTTTTCACAATATTTAAAAAAATTAATTTAAATTAAATAATCACAGAACACCTGGCCGCTCGCCCAACCTCGATCAAGCTTCAAGGGCCGAGACTCTGGGCTGAGTTTATAAGCCTAGGTTTAAATTTGTTAAAGTTAATCTTAACCCAACCATATCCTAGTAACCTATCAATTGGGTTGATCTCAAGAGCCGTTTATTTTGACGGCTCTACTTATAATACGATTTTATTCATTAAAGTATTAAGTTCAATATCTATACCGTATGGGTAACAAAAAAGTGATCTCAATTTTTGTTAGCGTTGAAAAGTTATACATCCTAAGAAACAAACTATTAGATGAATTGAGGTTATTAATTATTGAAAAAATTACATAGTTGCCCCCATTAAAGCAACTATTTACAACTCGCACCTCCTTTACTTTCATATCTCTAATTAATTATGTAAAAATACCCACTCGCAACTTTTTGGCGATACCATCATAACATCCATATATCGCCGCAGATCATTGAGGATGAAAAGTTCTTTCAGAAAACTCTTCTCAATCCTTCTCGTGATACCATCACATTATATTTATATACTTTGATGGTATCATAAAGGGATTGCTTAGGTCATTCAATGAGACACTACTCAATCCTATGACATCAAGTTGCCACAATATATCTATATACTCATTTATCAATACAAGAAACATTTCTTCAAACTGCAGTGGAACACAATTTTAATTACTTTGAGCTGATTGGGCTTTTCAAGAATTAGTATGAGAAGGTCCATTTTGATGTAATTAGTATAGTTTTATAGTCTATTATATCTACTTTTTTCTTAATTATTATGGTTTGACTTAAAAGATTCAAATTAAAAATCCAAAATATTCAAATCAATTCATTCAAAATTAATAGCAAAATCCAATTCAATCTTAAATTATTTAAATTGTAATTCTTTAATACAAAAATTAAATATTAAAAATCAAAATTTTCGTATTCAATTCGAACGCACAGCCTTTAAGTACAACATAAATAGTATAAATTTGTATTCTTTTAATAGAAAGAGATTCCTTACTTCAATGCAGTATGCAGGATAATTGAGTATTAATTAATGGAGTAGCCTAGTACACTGCAACTCATGATAAACAGTAAATAGTACATGGATTTCAACTCCCCTTTCTGATCTTCACCAACTTTTTTAGTAATCTTAGCAAGCAATAATTCGATTTTTGTACTTTTTTATGTTTGGATAAAATAAAATATGTTAAATACATATCTCCTTCTTTTCAAAATAAATGATGTCTTAATTATTTTATTTTATTTTAAATCACAAACAATTTAAGAAACAACATAAAAAAAATAAAAAAAATAAAAAAAATAAAAAAAATAAAAAAAATAAAAAAAATAAAAAAAATAAAAAAAATACTAAAGAGTTATATTTTTTTTAAAAGATATTTATTAAAGGTAAGTGGAATAAAAATATATTTATTTTAAAAACCTAAATAGTTTTCTTAAGGGATGTAGTCCTTTACAATTTTGTCTCATTTTTATTTTGACACTTTATTTTAGTCTTGTCCCATTTTAACCTTTCAACTCTATTTTTTATGTTTCGTTTAAACTCAAAATAATACTAAATTTTAATTTACACTCTTCAACTGCAATTTCACAATTAAAAATTGACCGACATCCGTTAATTCCGTAAAATATAAAAAATTTAAAATAATAGACTTCCATCGATTTTTTATAGTTCTACGTATTTTTGCGAAAAAATTTATCAACGAAAGTACGTCAATTTTTTTAAAATCTGC
This sequence comes from Datura stramonium, assembly GCA_018107945.1. Lineage (NCBI taxonomy): Eukaryota > Viridiplantae > Streptophyta > Magnoliopsida > Solanales > Solanaceae > Datura > Datura stramonium. The sequence goes on from JACEIK010002678.1 coordinate 73,310, forward strand.
CAGTTTTTTCCTTACCTTAAAATATTTATTAATACGCGTTGAATAATTTATACCAAATAATATTTTTTGTGTTTAACTGAAATATGAAAAATAAAATTAAAGAATTAAAATAAAACAAAACTTTAGATAAAATGCCAAAATGAAAAATATGAATAAATTTAACGGGTTGCCGATGTATTTCTATTTTTTGGGGCTTATTCAGTACTTAATTTAATATTATTATTTCTCATCACATTTGTTGGAACAAGAGTAAATACAAAATATAATAATTATATCTAATTTTTTAAAATAATAAATATTTTGAATTAATTATTTTTAGTAACACATTCGAAAAGAAATATAATACTAAGAAGTTTGTTTGGTCGGAGAATTATTTATTTTTTTTTTGAAAATAATTTTTCACTTAATTCTAGAATTAGTGTTTAATTATAATTTTTTTAAAATTCTACTTGGAGTTTAAACATTAAATTTGGAAAAGTGCTCCAAAACTGTTTCTTAAATCTATTTTAATAAATTTCAAACAAAATACTTTTTCCTTCTTTTTAACCTTATAAAAATGTATAATAACACACAATTTCTGTTTTTTAATTTTAATTTTAATTTCATATATTTTCAAATAAAATAAGAACATATTTGAAATTATGGCCAAACGCCTATTAAATCTTAAGTAATAAATATCGTAAATTCCAGAAGTAAAAAACATCGAATTCGCGAATTTCTTAAAGTATGTTGTTTAATCCTTTTTATTACTTATATATCAATATTAAAGTGTGTTTTATCTAGTACTTCCTCATCTCAAATTTATCGTATTTTTATTTTATATAACCTTGAGGAATATACTAATCAGTAGGAACCTTTTTTTATTTTATTCTCATTTATATTTTAAAATATAATCTTTTATTTATATAAAAAATAATTATTATTGGAGAATAAAATAGAAAAAATAATATATATACACACACGCACTCATAGATTTGGTCCCCTATTTTAACAGTACATATTCCTCATGGGCTCTCTGTTTCCAATTTCTCCATATTTTTTTCATCAGAACTTTTTAAAGCAAACAGGAAGAAGAACAGATAAAGGAATAAAAGAATCCCAAAATAGAATCTAAGGTGATTATTTGTACACATAGTGATTTACAGTACAAAATCTATAGTCGTTACTAGTTAGTACTATTTTTTTTCATGCATAGATTAATTCTTCTACCCAACGTCTACGTGGACATGGTTAAAAAAATAACATAAAATGAAAAATTAATTTTTTAAAAATAAATTAAAAATTTAAATAATTAATTAATTAAACTATTACGATTTCTCGATCATACCGATTACACATTAAAATAGTATGTAACCTAAAGTTTCAGCTAATGGAGCAGATATTCAACATGTCAAAAGGTCTACCATGGGAAGATCTCTTGACAATTGGCACAATAATAATTATAACTTTAAATCTGCAGCCTCAATAACAACTTTAATTCTTCCAACTAAGCCTCCTACTTCCGCTCAATAGGCCTTCTTAAAGTTCATGAAGTGGCGGCACAGTCAAAATTTATACTTGCTAATTTTTAATTTTATTTTTTAAAAAGTTATTGAATTTAGAATTAATAATTTAATTTAAAAAATTAAAAATATTTTTAAAAAGTTATGAACCAAAATTACTGGGTTTAACCGACCCACAAAGAAACACTCCTTCGCCTCAGTCCGTACTGACTCTCAAAAAACGAAACGTAATAAATATTTTAGGACGAAATATTAAACAAAGAGAGAAAGATGACTGAAACCACAGTGAATCAATCCATACAAGTAATTAAAGACGTATTAACACAAGTAGGTCATTAAAAAGTGTGTTATATATCTATAATCACTCAAACTCTTGGATAAATTAGATTGCAGACAATTCAGACTTTTCTTTTTATTTTGAATATTTTTGGGGGACAAAAACAGAACACAGGGTCTTTGCATATAATAATTAGAATTAAACATTTAGTACTGAAATGTTGATCAACTTAAATCTCAACAAATTTTATTTTATTGACTTTACAAATGATTTCTCCTATTATTTTACTTTCATTTTAAAATAACTTTTAGAGGTTATTAGATATGAACTGGAAAGATGCACTAATGCTTATGGATGCAATGATTAAACATTGGAGTCGAACTCTCTATATATAGATAATAGATTTTTTCTTTTTAAATACTTATAGTATAAGTAGAGGCGGATTCGCGGAAAGATCATGTGCACCCGTTAACTTTAGAAATATATATATATACCTACAGAAGAATTATATATTTGTTTGTGCATCCTCAATGTTGTGAGCTTCGAACTAGGGACCTCAAAATGTAAACTAAGCACCAAGATCATCAAATTGTGATAATATATCTCGTTTAAATTATTTTCTTATCGTTTTTCATAAAAATGTAAATTAAAAGTGAATATTGCGAGCTTCAAACAGGGAACCTCAAGGTGTAAACTAAGTACCAAGACCATCAAATTGTGATAATAAGTACATTGGATTTTATGTGGCACCGTTTCGATTAACATACAAGCTTTTTTTTGATAGTGTCTCGTCGTATTCAAATTTTGAGTTTGCCTCTAATTACAGGTATATCAATTTTCGCATTTCATTTTAAAATACCTTTCTCGAGGAGCATTTGATTCCTCGTTAGTATTACATTAGATTTAATCGGGCTTAATGCGAGCTAATAGAAAAAAAAATGTTTTTAATAAAGCGCGGGAATGGTTAACGTACGAACAGTATTGGACTTTCCTCCTTTTTTCCCCTTTCAGCAGCCTCTGGGTCCTCTCTGTTTTTTTTTGCTTTCTTGGTCGTCTGTATCAAAGCCCTTGGAGGAAGCAAAGCAAAGTGCGCCTTCTCTCATTCATTCAAAAAAGTTCTCCCATTTCTTTACAATATCTCTCTCTTTCAATCCCACCATTAAAGCTAATAAAGCAACCCAAAAACCCACAAACAAACAAATTTTCCAAAGTAAAAGAAGCTGAAAATCTTTCTATACTAGTCTATCACATCACATTCTTTTCTCAAGCACATTACTTGAAGAACTCGAAAGAGTGCACCATTTTAATTCCCGCCTTTTACAATATCTCTTTCAATCCCACCATTAAAGCTAATAAAGCAAACCTTAAAACCCACAAACAAACAAATTTTCCAAAGTAAAAGAAGCTGAAAATCTTTCTATACTAGTCTATCACATCACATTCTTTTCTTGCTCATAGAGAAAATCAAAAGCTAAAGCTAAAGCCCTCCCTCCCTATTTGCCCCTCACTTTCCATCCAAAGTATCTGCGCAATACAAACAAGCTAAGTAATACTAATATATACACAAAATTATGTCTTTCTTTAGTAGAACTCTGGTTAAAGAACCAGGGAATTTGGGGAAAAAAGCCCTACTGCTGTTTTGTTGTAGATTATGGCGAGTACGAGTGGAACGAAGCCCGAAGGGGGCCCACCTAGAACGGCTTCTAGGAGGGTTTCTAAGGCCCCCACCATGGTAGACCCTGCCGCCGGTGAAGATCAAAATTCATTGGACAGTGAACTTGTGCCGTCGTCGTTGGCATCCATTGCTCCCATTCTTCGTGTTGCTAATGAAGTGGAGAAAGAGAATCCTAGAGTTGCTTATCTATGTAAGAATAACTACAAGATTTAATTGCTTTTTTTTTAAATTTTCTTAAAAAATTTATGTTCAGATGCCTGATTTATTTAAAATGTTTCACCTTATGATTAACATGGAAATTCACTCCTGGGGTTAACTTAGATTTGGAATTCAATAGATATAAGCTAAAGTCATATTTTCTTAATCTAGGTTTAAGTTCAAGTCGTTAGTTTTTTCTTTTTTGGATTTTGGATAAAGATTTCATTTTTTTATTGATTGTCTCCCCCCAGAGTGTGCACATATGACTATTCCGCTGGTACTTGCTACCTCCCACGCAACTCTACCCACCACTAAGCCGTAGCCAAATGGAAAGAAATCACCTAGTGTTTAATATTACACAAAGATTTCAAGTCCTTAGTTTTGTAGTTTATGGACCAATAAGAGGATATTTTGAATCTTTCTGGCAGTCAAGTTAAAGATAAACATAGAAAATCTTTCAAGTTAAAACTGAAATCAACAGGAGCTCATAAATTTTATATGTTTTTTCTTTGGATTAATAAAGGCACATTTTTACTAAGAACTTCCCTGCAGTTATTGTCTCTATTAACTTATAAACAGATATATCAAGTATTTTAAACAACTACATATGATGTGGAATTCTGAAACTGTACATCAGTGTTTTGACCTGGGGGCTGAACATGTTTGGTTCTTATCGTTAGGATGCTAATAAGAGGACATTTTGAATCTTTCTGGCAGTCAAGTTAAAGATAAACATAAAAAATCTTTCAAGTTAAATCTGAAATCAACAGGAGCTCATAAATTTTATAGGTTTTTTGTTTGGATGAATCGAGGCACATTTTTACGAAGAACTTCCCTGCAGTTATTGTCTCTATTAACTTATAAACACATGTAACAGATATATCAAGTATTTTAAGCAACTTCACATGATGTGGAATTCTGAAACTGTACATCAGTGTTTTGACCTGGGGGCTGAACAGGTTTGGTTCTTACCGTTAGGATGCTAATTTCGTTGAATTGCAGTCATAACAAAGCTGCTTTCAGTTTAACTAACACGCATAAAACTGCCGAAAACAATTTTTACCTTTAATCCTGGGAAGGAGCAGAAGAAAACTTTAGCCGGTGTTTCTATAGTGGTAAATCTCATTATGAACACCTAGCCTGTATTCCATCTACTTGATCCCAAGTAAAACGATTAGGACCAGTTGCGACCAGATTGAGCATTGGTGATTTGGGAAAAGGTTCTTATGTATTTTTCAATCAAACCCAAAACATAAACAATAATGTCTCTTATGAATTACTTGGCTAGAGAAAAAAAAGTTTGTTTTATGCTCCTATGTTTGATAGCTCAAATTATTATGCCCATTTTATCTTAAAGTTCCTTAACAATGATGTCATTGTTCTCAACAAGTCAACATCCTTTCATCCAGATGAGACACACATGTCTCTTGTCCATTTATAGAGGTCCATTTTCCCAAGTTAAACTCTTCATGAGGCACCATGAGTTAAAATTCTCTTTGTGAGGCCCCCAAAAGTTGTGGCTTATGGG
>JACEIK010002678.1:78549-117140 GCA_018107945.1 Datura stramonium
ATATATTACTTGAGAGATTCTCTGTATGAAAATCACCTCAAAGCTTCTCAATAATGCGAGATATTTTAAGACTCATAAGATGATCTCTATATATTACTTGAGAGATTCTAACTGAATCAGTATACTGTGAATGACTCCTATGCTTAACAATCGGAGTGTCTACTGTTTATGTTGGAAACTTTTGGTAGGGGCCTGAGTGCTTTCTTTGGTTTCATTTGACTGAGACTAGATGTGGGAAATCATATATGGATCATTAATACTGGAGATATCTAGCTTATATTTAAAAAAGATGCAGTGAGCATGATTGGTTATATAGCAGAAATAGACCTTAATTAAGCAATTATGGTGAGAAGAAGTCAATTTTCTTTTATGTCTTCCTGTCTTTACTTGGTGCTACTAATTGTCTTCATTGATATTCGATTTACGCTTTCTCTGTTTCTTTTCCTGTTTTTATATTTTTAAATTAGGTCGTTTCCATGCTTTCGAAAAGGCTCATAGGATGGATCCAACATCAAGTGGGCGCGGCGTTCGTCAATTCAAAACATACCTGTTACATAGACTTGAAAGGGTAGGAACATCATATGCAAGTTAAAGCTTTGTGGTTTCATCTTTCTTATAAAGCTCCTTCTTAAGTGTACTCTCCCACATGTTGTTTGGTATAGCCATATAGATGGAAGGACTCTCCACAAGCTTACATGGAGGAGTGACTTAAGCAGATTCTTTGTAGAGGACAGCATGTATGGGTTTTATAATAGGCTCCCCCTAAACCTATTTATGGAACTATTTCAATTTAGCCAGTATATGCACTATTCGGAGAAGGTTCTTTCCTTTTAGTGGTGTTCGCTGTCTGGAGTGCATACTACTTCAACCTCGGGTTTAAAGCCTGTTTCTGTCATTTCTTGTTAGATGTTGAAACTCTGTCTGGTTGTGAAAAATATCTTCCATTTGACATGTTTGTTTGACAGTAGCCATCTTCATTATTTCTGTTAATAAGTAGTTCAGTTCATCTTTTAATTTGTTCAAGTTCTATGTCTTTAGTGTTAAAAGCTTTGAAATGGATCTCCCAATGATTAGCATGACCTAATATTTATACTGTTTTTGTTCATTGTAGGAAGAAGAAGAAACTCAACCTCAACTTGCAAGAAATGATCCTAGAGAAATTCAGAAGTTCTACCAGAACTTCTATGAGAAAAATATTAGAGATGGCCATCAAACAAAGAAACCGTGAGACTTCAACCTAAATTTCATGGCCTTCTTGTAATTCTTTTGTAATTGGCCCACCATTATTAATTTAATTACTGGTTGATTTTGCATTATTAGAGAGGAGATGGCTAAGATCTATCAAATTGCTAGTGTACTATATGATGTGCTGAGGACAGTGGTACCCTCTTCAAAAGTGGATGATGAGGTTTGATCTGTGTTCTTATGCAGTCCTGGGAGTTTTCCAGTACTTATTCCTCTTATGGAAACTATAATCTCTAGTGTCTTTGTTTTCACAGACACACAGATATGCCAAAGATGTCGAAGAGAAAAGAGAATACTATGAGCACTACAACATTCTTCCTATTTATGCTGCTGGGGTCAAACCGGCAATAATGGAACTTCCTGAGGTTATACGAAAATTCGTTTTAATCTCAGTTTCATTTGCTGGCATTCTCCTTTTGTGTGATTAAATAACACTTCTATATCTCATTTTGATTACAGAAAAGATTGATGTAATTGTATTTCTTGATCAGATTAAGGCTGCTCTTCGAGCTATAAGAAATATGGATAATCTTCCTGTTCTCAGAATGCCTGATGACAAGGATAAGTCAGTCAATGATATACTCGAATGGCTTGCTTCAGCCTTTGGCTTCCAGGTACAATATACTGAGCATGACTCTCTACGCAGCTGTTCCAGAACTTATTGTCTTATGTAAAGCAATGTGCTTAAGTGGCCATAAACGTTGGAGTGTTTTGTATTACACAAATTTTCATTCACACCAGCCAAATCTCAATTTCTGAAAGGGTACAACATGTTGTACAGAATGTGACACTGGATGAATAGTTAATGTTCATTTCAACTCTTCGGCAGTGTAAATTTTCATTGTGCAAGTATATTGTTTTAAACAGCAGAGTCAGGCTAATGAGATGTTGGTGTCACCATTTTGTGAGTTGAAGGGTAAAGTTGAGCGGAAGGTGTATTAGCTGAATTTCCTGGAATCTCAGATTGGACTGGCCCTGAAAGATTACTTTCTGCTGTTTGAACTCATTCCACTTTAAAAAATCATGTATCTGAAATCTGTTTAGTTGAGCCATGTTTGCGTTTTAACCACCTTCTATGAAACCCACCACTTCCCGGCTTTTTATTATAACTTATGAGTACCACTTGTTTGAAACCCGTTTTCCGCAGAATGCTGTGGAAGTATCTTCAGTTAATTTGCATATCTTCCTGGATCTTCCCTTGGCTGTCTGATGGTAATAGTGTGTTCAAGGTCCAGGATATATCTTTGTTGAAGAACACCCCGACATGTTTAATTTTTCTTATAAAGTTATTTTCTTTCTTGTCACCAACAAATTGTATGAAGCATGTGTGGCGTCCAGTTTGAAATGAGCAGGACTTATGAACGAGAAAAAATAATCTCAAACACGCAAAGCATATGATTTCATTTAGTTATTTGTTTTCTGAAGTGTTTATCAAATACATGTGAAAACTAGACTTTGGAGTCTCCCTTGTTGAAAGCAAAACACCTGCTACCTCTGTGATTGACTTTTTATTTCTATTGCATCACACTTTGGAGTGCTGTGAGATATGTTATGGTATCCCTTAGTGTATCGGGAACGGATATAGCACCTTATCAGGAACGGAGTGCTGTCAATTGCATTCGATACTCTTTCTGATGCCTTAAACAAAGATGTGTCATTTAGCATCTTTTTCATTTGCTTCTAGTACCATTTCCTTCAACATGCTGATAGTTAGAGTTTCCTAACTTCATCTGACTGCATCTTACTGCTGATTTATGTGGAATCAAGAAAGCAAATGTTGCAAATCAGAGGGAGCACTTAATATTGCTACTCGCAAACATGGATATAAGAAACAAGAGTGTGGAGGATGGTGCAAATTATAGTGAGGTAACTGTATCTAGTCATCTGATAATTACACCAGTTTGATTAAATTTGCATATAGATCTCTATTTATTGTCTGCTTAGCAGAAAACACTTTTGGCACTTTTCTCTTGAAAATTGAGTACAAGACAACATTTTTGCAGTTGGACAGGTATACAGTTCAGCAGCTGAAGGATAAAATATTCAAAAACTATGAATCATGGTGCAAATATTTGCACTGCCCATCAAACCTCAGGTGAGCCAAGTAATGATCATGAAATTACAAGCACAACTTTCTAGAATACATTAAATATGTTTAAATTATTTAAAATGAAAAAAATATATTACTCCTTCCATCCCAAAGAGAATGAAGCAGTTAAGAGTACGGATTTCAAACCTGCTCATTGTTGGTGTAAATACGAACCTCAGTTCTTTACTCCTTTTGACGTTAAATTTACATACTTAGAAATTACATAGGAAGTACTTTAATTCAAAAAATTATAATTGAAAAGTATTTAGAAGATGTTTGAATCATTGTACTCGAAGTAAAGTTTTTTGATTCCCAAATAGCATGTCTTATAAGAATGGGACAGGAAGTGATTTTTTCTTGCTTGGCTTTTACGTCTTGTGTTGCAGGTTTCCACAAGGTTGTGCCAAGCAACAGTTGGAGCTTCTTTACATTGCCCTTTATCTTCTTATATGGGGGGAAGCTTCAAATATACGATTTATGCCAGAATGCCTTTGCTATATCTTCCACAATGTAGGTTTGCTTTCTTATCATATGTGATAATGTTTCTCTATTTTTTAAAGTGGATTGCATGGAAATCTATCTATATATTCAGTACATGCCTTGGATTTGTCTAGAATCTGCTGGTCAGTTTACATCAGTCACTGCTTCTGTTGTCTCTTGTGGACTATTGCATGTGCACTATCTCACACACTGAAGGAACTGACATGATACCAATAAGTCTTGGACACTTCGCGTGTTTTTTCTGGAAGGGTGAAGTGGGGGTTGAGGAACAGTGTAATAACATGTGTAATGTTACCATGTGACCTCTTCATGTAATCTGATCAGTCTTGTGATGCTTGATTGATGCATCATCTTCTATTTAGTGAACTGTCCAATCATGTTATACACATTGCACACATGTAATTCAAGAATTCTTCAGTATTTCGGATGGATTGGGGGATTGTTCTCCATGTTTTTTCCAGAAATAACGCAACATTATTTATATAAAAAGTAACCCTCCATTTGTGTGCATGCCTTTTATATTTCAAAAATCAGATGGCACATGAGATGCATGGAATACTATTTGCCAATGTACTTCCCGTTAGTGGAGGTGCATATCAACCAGTGTCCCATGGTGAGGAGTCTTTCCTGCGGGATGTTGTGACTCCTATATATGAAGTCATTCGTAAGGTAACTCCTATATTTCTGCTATTTGCTTCAGAGTATTGTTGTTTATCACCTTGTCTGAATTATCTTTGCTGCAAAAGGAAGCTAGGAGAAACCAGAATGGGACAGCAAGCCATTCAGCATGGAGAAATTATGATGATCTGAATGAATACTTTTGGTAATCATTTGAATAGCATGTTACAATTTTTGTTTTTGCAGTCTAAGGAAGTAGAGATTTATACTCTTCCTCTGCAGGTCTGATAAATGTTTTAAGCTGGGTTGGCCAATGGACAAAAAAGCTGATTTCTTCGTGCACTCTGATAAAATAAATAAAGCAAATGTGGTATGTGTCTCTTATCAGATATATTACCATGTCCGTAGAGGTAGCGTAAGAGATGTAATTCAGTAGTTGTAACTACCTTGGGTAGCTTGTTAAAGTCCTATCAATTCCTGTATACTAATGGACTTTCACACTTACAAGCATGAAACTTCCATGGCATCAATTCTATTCACTAGATTATTCCATTGCATTAAATTTGCTTCCTTAATAAGGTTGTAGGATTGGTTAGCAAGCTCCCATCATAAAATGTGGTCTTTGGATCAATTCTTGCTGCCTTGTTCAACAGGAAAATAAATCGTACTTCAAGGATGTCATATTCTTTTGTACTTATATATGTGGAAACAAAACAATTATCTCTGGCTAAATAGAAGAGTTTGCAGATTACTTTATCGGCTGCTTCACTTACTGCCCATTGGTTTTCTATTGGGCAATCTGATTCTTTAACATGATGTTGCATCCTGAGGCTTGAATTGGAATTCAACCCGTTCACGTGGGATGTTAGGACTCACGCATTGTGTTACATAGGGAGTTCTTAGCATAAGCAGTTTGTTTAAGCAAGTAGGTTTCAGTAGGTTTCTTTGCATCACTTTTGAATAGCGTTAAGAAGAAAATAGTCATCAAGCCTTTAGCATATGAACCATTGTATACTGCCCATTCTTTTTGAGTTCTTTGCCCATGTAATTTTGAGCAGCAGGAGTGCTTAGCTTGAGTGAGTTCCAACTTCCAAGTCACATAGCAGGTGTAAGACTAAGGTAGAGAATGTTGTTGCTCTTGAAGTGATTAAAAATACAAGTTAAACAGATGTTTTGTAGATAATTGTAGTGGTTCCTACAAAAAGTTAAGATGAATTGTATTTTAAATTTCCATTTTTGGTGTAAAGAGAGTTGTGCAGATGATGCAGAATCTATGTTACAATTTGTTAAGTCCCACATTGGTGAGATGAGGAGCATTTGGACTCCTTATATGGGCTTGGGCAATCCTCCATTCATGAGCTAGCTTTTGAGGTTGAGTTAGGTTCAAGATTCATTTCTTTACATGGTATCCACATATTAAATTGTCCACACTCCAGATGTCCAGTTCTGGGTGTGAGGCGGGGTGTTAAGTCCCACATCGGTGGGATGAAGAGAATTTGGACTCCTTATATGGATTTGGACAATCCTTCCCTCATGAACTAACTTTTGGGGTTGAGTTAGGTCCAAGATCCATTTCCTTGCACAATTTTTGGAAGCCTTGTAAATGTTCAAGGACTGTAGCTTGTAGATTGTATATATTGCAGCCAGCACAAACTTTTTGCTGATGAATAAAATGTTACCATTCTCAATAAAAATAAACTATATATATATGTGTGTGTGTGTGTCGTTCGCCTGTTATGTTATTCACTTCTCTTTTGGAGCTGCTGAAAAAGAGAATGAACTTTTTCTACCGTACCAGCATGTTAAAAGATAAAAACTAGAAAAGGGAAAAAAAAACCATTATCCTTGACTATGGGAGGAAAGAAGGTATGTAATTGCTCTTCTCTGAAAGTCTGGCAGGTCTGTATCTTGACTTCTGAAGTGAAGATTCTGACATTCCTTGGCAAGTTAACTGAGAAGTTCAAAATTCCAGAAATTGTCAAACTTGTAGAATTTGGCTAAACTTTGTCCTCTCATTTGCTTTATTTTAGACAGTATTCCCTCATGATTTTCTATAAAAGGACTAATTTCACTTGTTTCTCAGGGACATAATAATGTTTCTACTGGAAGGAGGAAGCCTAAGGCAAATTTTGTTGAAATTCGAACTTTTTGGCACCTTTATAGGAGTTTTGACCGGATGTGGATATTTTTTATATTGGCACTTCAGGTATCCCTGGACTCATGTAAACTGCTATGTTTTATTTAAAAATTTGCATGATCTTACTTCCTTGTCTCTATTAAGTACAAACTATGTGTGGGAACATGTTTACAAGGGATGAAAGGTTAAAATAATGAAGGAGAAAGCAGAGATAACAAGGCCACATAACCATTATAAGTTAGTACAAGCACTATTTGGAAATGAACCAATCAGCAAGTCTGAATGCTAACCATTCCCCAGTAAAATGTTAAGGGCTATGGCACTTCAGGATTTTGGCTAATATTTCATTTGATATAAGCCATTATTCTTCAGCTATACTTGGACAACCAAGCTTATTAAATCTCCATATAGATGCAACTGAAATGTATAGTTATCTGAGGAGCAATGCTGTCTTGGAGGAATTTTAACCGAACCTCTTTAATTATTCAACGTTCAGGCTTTTCTTTTTGATGAAAATAATGTCTCACATAATAGTGATTTCTTGCATCCAATGGTGTGTGGCCTAGTGGTCAAGGGGTTACTAATGATTGACATCTGCTTTATCACATGGAACACCTTTTTTGATTATGGATTTGTTTCTATATCTTCTTCAACTATTTACTCCTTCAGTTTCTTTACACATAAGTTCCTAAAGTAAGATTAGCATAATATTAAACCTTCACTTTGGCGAGCCAACTCAAGACAAATTCAACATTCTAAATCACAGAAACGTAATTTTTTGCGTCCCGAAATTCTTCCCTGGTGAATGTTTTGAAACCCTGGTGTACTGCTTTCATCGGAAGTGGCTTGTGAAAAATTGTAAGGAAAACATTAACAAAGTGGAGAAAAGGACTCGTTGCAAGATCAAAATGGTTTCCCATTGTGGGGGAGAGGGGGCAGTTCTTCCTCTTTCCAAATGCAATGCCTCCCTTTCCTTACTTGCTAGATGTTGATATGTTAAGAGTTGAAAAAGTCTCAGTGTTGATTAAATAAAAGAGTCTAAATTGTTCGATAGCAAAGGTCTGTTTGGGCTTTACGCGCAAAGCACAACTAAAGCGCGGGCTTTAATGAAAGAGGCATCAATCAAATGAGCCCTCGATTTTGAGCTAGTAGGAATTTGCTGGATGAATCACCTGAATTCATTCCGCTTTATTCTGACTCTTAGGATTTATCATATGCGGCCTCCTTTAAGACTGTCTATGCTTCTCAAGGCTCAGGAGAATGTTCTAGTTTTCTATGAATTTGTTTGATGTATTTTATACGATTAGGGTTGAAATTGTTGGTTTAACTTTGCTGAATTCAAGGGGTTTATTTTCTGGCTTGGAATTGAATTTAATGGATACTGGACTGAAGAATTCAGATTCTTTAACTTGACACATGGTATCCCATATATTTACCTCTCATGTACACAGTCACAGTGAGTCCTATTGACAGTTTGCTAATAACTTTAGTGTTATGAGTTCTTGCTCAGGTATTGTTAAAAATGAGAACACTTTACCGAAGATTATCAAGGTGGTTAATAAAGGATTAAGTGCACACATCCGTTACCATTAGTTTGAGTTGGGTGCCTGTGTTTGTACAATACAAAAAAATATCTTGCAAAAATATTGAAGTTCCCAATGTTCCATCATGTTATCTTTATAAACTATTTGCAATGATCTCGTCTCCGTCCCTCCCTCTTCAGGCAATGGTTATCATTGCGTGGAATCAATCAGGATCTTTGTCTGTGATTTTTGATGCGGATGTGTTCAAAAGCGTCTTGAGCATTTTCATAACTGCTGCTATTCTTAACGCGTTGAGAGGTATTTGCAGTACCTTATTTGATTTCCTTTCTCTATCATTTTTCAATCTACTAGAAACTCTTTTATTAAAATGTAAGGAGAGTGACTAGATTTTACCATTTTTTATATTGTGATTATCTTTCATTTGAAAGCTGAGCGTTGGTCCATCTATATGTGCTTTCTGCAGCTACTTTGGACATAGTCCTTAGTTTGAGAGCTTGGAGGAGCTTAAAAATCACCCAGATTCTTCGCTACCTTCTGAAATTTACATTTGCAGCATTCTGGGTTGTCGTCATGCCTGTTGCTTATTCAAAATCTGTTCAGGATCCAACAGGAGTTTTGAGATTCTTCAGTAATTTGGGAGGTTATATTGAAAATGAGTCACTGTATTACTACTGCATTGCTATTTATTTGATACCAGAGATATTGGCTGCCTTTCTATTTTTCTTCCCTTTCTTGCGGAAATCCATGGAGCGCTCAAACTGGCGAATCATCACCCTCCTTATGTGGTGGGCTCAGGTCAGCATATTTATGCTTTGCTACTTACATGGACAGTTCTGTCACATTTGTCTAATAGCTGTAGTGTATCCAGCCTAAGCTTTATGTTGGAAGAGGCATGCACGAAGACATGTTCTCCCTTTTAAAGTAAGAACTCATTTGTCTTCTATCTTTACACAAATAAACAAGTCTTGTTTGATAGAATTTCTATTCTTCTGTTCCTCATATTCATTTTACGTATGCTGTGCATGAATGTGGGGCAAGGTCAGCTAATGGGTGTAGTTAATACTCGTAATTATGGTTGGTGCAACAAATTGATCTAACATTTCATTCCCTCATTTTATTTGCTCAGGTACACTCTTTTCTGGATCATGCTCCTCATAAGCAAGCTCTCATTCAGCTACTATGTTGAGGTAATGTTCTCCCTTAAGCTCTATTATTCCGTTTCTCCTTGTAAATCAATTTTAGCATGTCTGAGGAGTGGTTATCTTCTGTATTACTGTCCTTATCCCACATGTGTGAAAAAATAAAATTTAAAAATATATAATGACGACTTTTATAACTGTCATTGATTCCTACATAACATGATCTCCACGTGATTTCGACGTGACTGCTATGTCATCAAAAGGTTGTCTTATGATACTGTCGACGTGGCTTGCCACGTCATCAGACTGTCGTGAATAGACTTGTCCACTTTGCATTCTACTTCAGCATAACTGTCTTGTTATGTCCTTTCCACGTGGCTTTTCCGAAAGGGCTAAAACACATTATTCAACTCTATCTGGGACACCTTTTCTCATGTTACTATTGGCCGCATCCGATGAACGATTCCTACATAATATTACAGTTGTATCCATGGCGGCGTATATACGCTTGGACGATGTATTCACACCGTCATCAAGTTAAAAGATCTAGATACATATACTCTTGATACTTTAAGAGGCCCTCTCAAACTCAAGGTGGGAAAACTAACATGAGTGTGCTTATTTTGGAAAACTGACACTCGTTGAAATGATGAGCAATCACGAAAAGAAAATGGTATTGGAATATTTTCCTCCTAAAAGTTGCCGTAACTGCATAGGATTGAAAGTGCTTCTTGGATTACACATGAAGATGAATCTATTCTCAATCATCGAAAATGGATATAATGTTCAAATCTTCAAGACATTATTAGTGTAACTTGATCTAGTAGATCAATGACAAGAATTTCAAGGTTTAGAGGAGAACACCCGTCGCATAGAAAGGAGCACACTGGTCGCCGGAGAGATAGTGGCACTAAACAATCATTGGAGAGATGAATGGTGTTTGAATGATGGTAGAGATAACTCGAAATATAGCTGCTACACCAAAATTAGGTGCAAAAAACCAACCAGACTGACCTAGTGGATAAATCAGAAATACAGAAACAAAAACAACAATTGGACCAGAGACTGCAATTGCATTATAAGGTCTCAATTGAACAGATCGAGCAAGCTTGAATTGACGTAACATGACGAGTAGATGGTAGAGAGAGTAGCGACACAAGACACTGTTACAAAGAAAAGAAGAAAATATTGGCTTAGCAGGTGGGACACATTATCTGTACTGCCCAATAGCAGCAGAAGCTCTTTAAATTCTACCATGGTCATAGAGGCTTCAATATCATGTAAGGAAAATATACCTTGGGCTTAACTCAACCTCAGAAGTTAGCTCATGATGTGATGATTTACCAAGCCCATATAAGGAGACAAAAACCAATGAGGATCATTTTGATGTAAAGAAAATGATCTTGGGCTTAATTCAATCCCAAAAGTTAGCTCATGAGGCGAGGATTGTCCAAAATCATATAAGGATATAATAAACTATTCCTTTAACTAATGTGGGACATTCTAACACTCCTTGGCAGTTGGCACGTCCTAGGATTGGACATCTTGAGCGTGAACAATATATTGTAGGGGCGTAGCATTGGGTAAACCAATAATATGGATGGATTTGGCTCAGGTAGCATGTGAAAATAAAATAAAGAGCCCACTGTCTTGATTTAGTAAAAATGTACATATGTGCTCTTTATATAAGAGTTTCACAATATGGCAGGAAATGAATCTCTATACTTTCGAAAGAGAAAGTGCAGGGCTTGGAAATGTTGTTCCTATGACATTGCTGTGAATTGTCTGGAGAGAGAGAAACAGGGAGGCTTTCTAAGGGGTAGAAGCGAATTTTGGACAGCTGAGGAGTTGTCTCCGATCCCTTATTTGTTTTTGGTGCACCCATGTAGTTCCAGGTTGTATAGAGGATTGGTTGTCTTTTGTAGAGAACCATATCTTTTTGTAATTTTACTCTTTGGTATACTTCTTGTATATGGCCGATTTTGGCCTTGTGATTAATGAAATCATTTACCTGGTCAAAAAAAAGAAAAAAGAATCTCCATGCAGAATATCCGGAGGTATCATATAAATTATTCAATATGATTTTCCTCATTCAGGTACAATGGATCTAGATACACTATCTCTTAATAGTTTAACACCTTTCTTACTAAATCTCTCTTCTCAACCAGTTTGTTCTGGACACACATCTTCTGTTCCATCGTAAAATCTCTTCATGCCTTTGCCCATTTTCCACCATTCCAGCATTCACTCTTGTAGTATTTGGTTATGGTGGCAAATGCTGAGTTGGTTTGGAATTTATTAGGATATGCCGGGCACTGTGAGAGGAGTAATATTCAGTTGGAGTTGTGGTAGATAGGAGAAAGACGCAGGGCTTGAAATGTTGCTCCACTAGCACTTATGTGGGTTATTTGGAGATTAAGAAATAAAAGAGTTTTTGAGGGGGTAGAGATGAATTTTGTACAATTATGGAGTAGGCTCTCATCTTTTTTAAGTGCATCCACACTAATCAAATCCCTTTATGTATAGAAGATTGAATGTCGTAGAAAATCGTATGTTTTTGTTGGGTTTCAACTTTTTTGTATACTGCTTGTATAAGGGCGCGCTTTTTTGGCCATAATTAATAAAGTTATTACTTTATAAAAAAACTGTATCAAGGTCAAGATTAGTAGTTGCTGTTGGTAACATGCCTGAAATCGCTATCAGAACGTGTTTAACTATCATGCAATGTGAAAAACTACAACTTATGTAAGATACCTCTTGCAGCCTGAAGCATATTTTCAATTCATTCCTTCTTTTTCTTGCTCAAATGCAATCTTCAGTTCCCGCATCCTGCTTAGCTTGCGGTGGTCCGTCACATCCCCAACTAAATGGAACTCCACCGGATGACCTCCACTTTGAATTTCATATTTTAAACTCTAGTTCATTACTGATGAGGTCGTCAGAGGAATGGCATGGCAAGCAGCAATGCCATTTGTGCGTACAAACTAAAGGACTGGTTTCCGAAATGGAAGCTTGAGGATGCTTTTAGCTTGGATGTTTCCTTGCACATTCAGAAGTACTGATTATTTAGTGATAGCTGTTCAAACACTAAGATGTTCTTAGACACTGTGGTGCATGGTTGACTCTTGCACTACGAGGTTAGGCATCAGTGGTTCTCTATGTTGCAATTAATGTCGATTCTAAATTATTTGTAAGACCAATTTCTATCTCCACAGACTAACATGTGCTGTGCTATTTGCAACTTCAATTGAAAAGAAATGTCCACTCTCTTTGCTTAATAAAGAAGAATAAAAATTAAAGAAAGTCGAGGTGAAATTTCAATTTTACTGAGATCTCTCTATGTCTTTTCAGTACGAGATGGCCCTTAATTGGATGTTCTTGTTTCCTCAGTCTCTCTTTTTGCCTTCCCCTGCAGATATTGCCATTAGTGCAGCCTACCAAGACAATCATGGATATAAGAATCACAAGCTTTGACTGGCATGAGTTCTTTCCACATAGTACGTCTTTGTTAAAGTTTATTTGACCTTGCTTCGTTGCAAACATGTTATTAATCATTTTGAATTTGAATGTTATTCAGTGCCATATAACATTGGAGTAGTGATTGTCATATGGGCGCCAGTTCTTCTGGTATGTTTTAGAAGAAAAATCACTTGAGAATGACAAATCCGACTTTGAGTTCTAAGAGATGTAAATTGCATGTAGGTCTATTTCATGGACACACAAATTTGGTACGCTATATTCTCTACAATTGTTGGAGGGATCTATGGTGCATTTAGTCACCTTGGCGAGGTTGGTTAATTATATTGGAGCAATTAATACATTATTCTGGATATCTTTCATGCCCTTAATCCTCTTTAAAAAATAGTTATACTGTTAACTGTTTCTACCTTTTTGTTTTTTTAGATAAGGACGCTAGGGATGTTACGATCACGATTTGAATCAATTCCTTCAGCTTTTAGTGAACGACTTGTGCCATCTTCAAAAGGAGAAAAAAAACATAGATATCAGGTAGCAATTACTTATATATGCGAATAGATGCTCCCATATTCTTGCATCATCA
The DNA here is from genome assembly GCA_018107945.1 of Datura stramonium. Classification (NCBI taxonomy): domain Eukaryota; kingdom Viridiplantae; phylum Streptophyta; class Magnoliopsida; order Solanales; family Solanaceae; genus Datura; species Datura stramonium. The sequence goes on from JACEIK010002678.1 coordinate 91,883, forward strand.
CAATTCGTAAGTCTTACTTTAACTATTTTCTTCTGCTGAGCCTTGTGTTACTGTGGTAGGATGATTCTTTGGAGAGGAAGAACATTGCAAAGTTCTCTCAGATGTGGAATGAGTTCATACTTTCCTTGCGGATGGAGGACCTGATCAACCATAAGTGGGGATTATTCCTGAAATCATTATGCTACTTATTGAATAGATTTCTGCAGTTATGCACTTTAAAATTAAGTTGGTGATTCTTTTGTCACTGTGAACTGCCAGGGAAAGAGATCTGCTTCTTGTACCGTATTCATCAAGTGAAGTGTCTGTTATTCAGTGGCCTCCTTTCTTGCTCGCTAGTAAGGTGATACTTGATTCCTGTTGTTGATTTTAGATCATTGAAACATTCCTTTTCTTGGCTCAGTTTTTTACCTGCATCTTATTAGATTCCAATAGCACTGGATATGGCAAAAGATTTCAGGGGTAAAGAAGATGCTGACCTGTTCAGGAAGATTAAAAGTGATGATTTTATGCGCTCTGCAGTGATTGAATGCTATGAGACACTTAGATATTTGCTAGTTGGCATTCTGGAAGACAAAGATGACAAGATGTAAGGCATTTTCAAGTACTTAACCGGTCTTTTTCTTTATTATTGACTATCTAATGTTGAAGGTCCAGGTCCGTATTTGTCATACAGTTTTTCTGTAATTTGTCACAAATAATCCATACGACCACTTGGAATTTGGTCTCTTTTATAGGGTTGTGGAGCATATACGCAGAGAAGTAGATGACAGCATAAAAGAAAGAAGATTCTTAAGGAAATTTCGGATGAGTGGGTTGCCCTTACTGAATGATAAGTTGGAGAGATTCTTGAATCTTCTGGTTAGTGCAATACATGTATATGCACAAACACAAGTAGCATGATTTAAATGTTTCCTTCTGCATCTCGAACTCAACTTTTTGATGAAATTGTGGACACTGGGTTTTCTGCTAGCATGTTCTGTGTGTTTGATTGTGGTAATTAAAGGTGGCAGATTATGAAGATGAAGAGGCGAAAAGATCCCCTATGATTAACCTTATCCAAGATATCATGGAAATTATCATTCAAGATGTTATGGTTGATGGCCATGAGTAAGTTCTTCGCAGAAAATAGTTTTCTCAGAGGACACGAGACTTACGTACTCAAAATCTGCGTTGCGATGAGCATCTTCAATTTTGATGTACAATTTATATTTACTGTTCTTTTTTTCCTTAGAATTCTGGAGAGAGCTCACCAGATTGACAGAAAGGAGCAGAGATTTGAAAGGATAAATATCTATCTTACTCATAACAGATCTTGGAGGGAAAAGGTATTTTTGAGCCTGAGCTTTGTTTCTTCATTAATTCTTTATATCATGGTCTTATATCTTTACTAATGCGTTTTATATACCTCTTTTATACCCAATTTGTTATATAGGTTATCAGACTTAATTTGTTATTGACTGTGAAAGAGTCTGCAATTAATGTGCCTACAAATTTGGATGCTCGCCGACGAATTACTTTTTTCGCAAACTCCCTGTTTATGAAAATGCCAGATGCTCCAAGAGTTCGTAATATGCTTTCTTTCAGGTTAGTTCTGAGCTAGAACTAAAGGATCCTTTATTGCTTTGATGGTGAGTTTTATGTTTCTCTTCTTTATAAAGCATTGCTGAAGATATAGATCAGGAACTAAAGCTATGTTGGTATGCCGCGTTGCTAAAGTGGTCGTTTGACAAATGAATCTTATAGTGACACAAAGCAAACCTTTATGGTTACTAATGAATAAATGGTGATTCTTTCAATTTGGAACATCTTCCCACTTGGGGATTTAAGCGAACAGTAAATTAAAAGATGCTTGTCCACTATTATGCTCAATATACAACTTTTATGGATCTTTCATTGTAGAGGAAAGTGCTCACTCTTTTATTTTTCACCTAACTGTCCCATTAAAAATGAGACAGAGTAAACTGTTTCTCAAAAAAAAAAAAAAAAAAGAGACAGAGTAAACTGTTTACGCAGATGATATTTTGGGTTTGTAATAGTTAGGGGTAGTTTGGTAGCTAGTTTGGAGGTGAGTTATGCAGATGTTAAATCCTGCATAAGTAATACCATGTTTGGTAGCTGCTTAGGAGGTAAATTATTCATGTATAAAATTAATACGGTGTACGGTTTGCAATTTAGAAACTCGCGTAACTAATACATGTATAAGTTATAAGGGAATCTATGTATTATTTTATGCAGGATAAAAGGTGGAATAACTAATAAATGTATAACTAATACATGAATCTATACCTTGCATAACTAATACTTGCATAAAATAATACATAGATTCCCTCGTAACTAATTCTTGCATTAGTAATACCTGCATAACTCTAACCAACTGCCAAAATGCCCCCTTAATACTATAGTTTGAAGTATGAAGAATTGGAGTAGTTAGTTGAAATTGTGACATCAAGTATGGCGTGATATAGAATACTGTTTGCTTATAATAGTTTGAATTCGGAGGGAGAACTTTTTTCTATTTAATGAAAGAATGCGAGTTTCTTGAGGACTAAAAGCAGATCTAGTTTTGGGGATATAGGAGGTACACTCCCTTAATAACAGGTTTAGAAAAGCAGTTACCAACAGATGCTTGTCCTCTCTTATGGACACAGTACAGATACTTGATGGTTGTGGTACAAGGATTTTGTGTGATATTCATGTTTCATACTATTTTCTCATGTTGCAACCGCTTGCTGTGCTGCAATTGCAGAACTGATTTCAATATTTATTTATTTTTCAGTGTCTTGACTCCTTACTATAATGAAGATGTTCTCTATTCTGACGAGGAACTTAACAAGGAAAATGAGGATGGTATTACCACTCTGTTTTACCTTCAGAAGATATATCCAGGTGACTGTAATCTGTGGCTTGTTAATTACTGTTTCACATTGCAACATGGATATAGCACTAAACCCGATTGCCTTTATTTGACCATGAAATAGATCAATGGAAAAATTTTGAGGACCGCATCAATGATCCTAAGCTTGGATACTTAAGTAAAGACAGGAACGAATTAATTCGTTACTGGGTATCGTACAGAGGACAGACACTTGCTAGGACAGGTCAAATAGCAATAACATCTTTGATATTTCATACAGCTTCTGATAGTATATTTTGTTGTCACTCAACTATGCTCTCTGTTTGTATTGTGCTCGTGGAATTCCAGTGAGAGGAATGATGTACTATAGGGAGGCTCTTGAGCTTCAGTATTTTCTGGATTTTGCAGAGGACAAAGGTGCTACTTGAATTTTCTTGTTTCATTCTGTTATGATATATCTGTTATACTGTGGGTTGGATGTGGTTGGTGCTAACTGGCTACCCTTTACTTGGCAGCAATATTTGGAGGTTATCGGATCATTGATATGAATCAAACAGATTACAGAGCTTTAAAGGAGCGTGCACAAGCATTGGCAGATCTGAAGTTCACATATGTTGTGTCCTGTCAGATCTATGGTGCTCAGAAGAAGTCCAGTGAACAGCGAGACCGTAGTTGTTATGTCAATATTCTGAATCTCATGTTGACGTAAGTTGGAAATCCTGACTACTCTACTAGTTAAAAGAAGTGGGTATCTTTAATTCTACTCTGAACCTTTCAGGTATCCATCTTTACGTGTTGCTTACATAGATGAGCGGGATGAAACTGTTAATGGGAAGTCTGAGAAGGTTTACTACTCCGTACTGGTGAAGGGAGGTGATAAATTGGATGAGGTATGAGTATGACTGCAAAGAGAAACAAAGAGATATTGTCAACAAATGATTTTTGCTCAATGATTAATTTGCACAGAATATTTCTTTACTAAAATGTGATCTTTCTGTTTTCATATCACTGGAATAAGTAGTAAATGTCTTCTTGTGCTGCCATGCTAGGAAATATACCGTATCAAGCTTCCTGGCCCTCCTAAAATTGGGGAAGGGAAACCTGAAAATCAAAATCATGCCATCATTTTTACTCGTGGAGAAGCATTACAAACCATAGATATGAATCAAGTAAGTTTTTAACTTTTCTGCTTCTTCATTAAATATGTACTGCGAGTCTAACTTCTGTTCTTCCAGGATAATTATTTTGAAGAAGCTTTCAAGATGAGGAATGTATTGGAAGAATTCTTGAAACCTCATAGGCAGCGAAGACCGACAATACTAGGTTTAAGAGAGCATATTTTTACTGGAAGGTTCGCAATATTTGATGTTATAAGCCCTTGGTAGCTCACATGGTTATAAAATTGCTTACTTTATGCTTTGTGTTGTAGTGTCTCTTCGCTTGCTTGGTTTATGTCCAATCAGGAGACCAGTTTTGTAACCATCGGACAAAGAATTTTGGCAAACCCCTTAAGGTGAGTTATCTTACTGACCTCCAATGAAATATGTTTTCCGCTGATGCATATTATGTCAAAGACCTGAAGCTGCTAATGTTCAGTTCTGTTGTACTACTGTATTAGACATTGATTCTTTTAGTTTTTATTTTTGTGCTGGTTGGTGGTCAAAAAAATTGTCTACATGGAATGACAGCATTTTTTCCACATCTTTTTGGCCATCACAATATAGTTTCAGGATTGATGTTTGACTCTCTTTTAAGGCAAGAAAATTAATTGATTTTTCCATTTGCTTTCTCCTAGCTCCTTGCCTTACATATCCACTTATTCTGCGTGAAATAAGTATTTACCAGCTCAACTTTGCAAACCTTTTTTCTGCTTTGTTCATGAGCATTAATTGAGACACCTGTTAGTCATCAGTTTAAGGACATCAACTTTCCAGGCACTTATAATCTAATCTAACTGAATAAAAAAGTAGTGTAGAGTAATTTCTTGTATTGTTCTTCCCAGAATCAGAGGTATAAAAATACATGTACAGGAGATTCTAACTAAGATACTAAGCCTACAATTTTCTACAAATCAGTTGCCTATAAATGTATCAATATATGCATGAAAAGCCTAGATATGTACAGCTGTGTTCTTAATTGTAATCATGTTGGTATTCGGTTTCCATTTAAGGTTTTCATGAACGTATCACCCAGGTGCTCTTCTGTCTTTACATAGCCTATATAGATCAAGTTCTAAGAATCCCTCCTCCCTCTCATCTTCCCACCTGTTGAAGTGTGTGACTGGTCACGTCCAATCCTACACCTCAAATTGAAATGTAGTACAGTGGTAGCAATAATAAAACCCATAAAGGTTGGGGTCAATCCCACGAGGAGTAAAAGTGTGTCAAGGTGTCCAAGAGAAAGTGTGTCAAGGTGTCCAAGAGTGTGCGAATTTGTGAATTTCCTAAGTTATCTTCAAACAATAGAGTGGTTGAACAATTACTTCTAAAACTAGACTATTTTACTTAGTTACTTATCTAGGAATTTAATCGATTGGAATGCAAGAAAAATGTTTTTTGTTTAAAAAAAAAATCTAAAAGGAACCAGGGTTGTAACCTCAATATGGCAGGCATATCTATTCATGAATACAAGTATCTGATAAATCCCAGTAGGAATCTCCCTATTCCTAGTTCGATTCCATTAATCAAGCATAATAATTCCTGAATATACTCAATTCCTTGCTACTTTTCCAATACCCAATATCCAATTTCCACTCTTCCAAGCAAGAAATGGATGTGTACGGTTTAATCTAATGTTTGCAACCACCAAATTGACAAATAAAAATGTAAACAAGTAGATAATCAAAACCCATGTAGTAATAAGCAAAATAATATTCTCAACTGGGCCTAAAATTGGGTAAGACAAGAATTGAGATGAGTCTGACTCTGATATCATGTCATTGAAAGAGATAGTAAAGGTAACTAAGCCTGCAAATCAGTACAATCAACTTCTTGTACTGTTATTTCAAGACACAAAGGTAAAATACATGTGTGGATATTCTAAATAAGATAACTGAGCCTGCAAATCCGTACAATCAGCTTCCTATAAATGTATCGATATATCCATGGAAGGCCTAGATATGTACAACTATTCATTCTTTAACACTGACTAATCCTGGAGATATTTTCTTCAGCTCTTGCAGTACAAGAGTCCTATTGCAGAAAAAGTTATGCAGTTTTGGCTGTTCTAGTGCAACTGTAAGGGGTCGTTTGGTTAGGATAATCCCACCTTCAATGAAGAATAAAGAATAAATATGAGTTTATCCCATGTTTTGTTGAGATAAAATCTCAGGATAACTTATTCCGGGATTCGTTATCCCGGAATTATAGTGTTATATTTATCTCACCTTCAATGTGGGATATCTAATCCCGAGATTTTATCTCAACCAAACATGAGATAAACCCATATTTATTTCTTATTCTTTATTGAAGGTGGGATAACAATCCCGGAATAACTAAACCCGGGATAACTTGTTTTTCCAACCAAACGACCCCTAAATGTTTTGAACTGATTCTTTAACTTCACTTCTCTTGTTGAGCTTTTTGGATTTGGGATGAATATTTGTTTGGTTTAGTTTAGGCTATTGTTATCGTAACTGGATTGTTTGGTTCTATAGTAGGAAAACTGAAGAGTTTTTTCCTGGTTTGGTGTTGGTTTTGGGCCTAAAGCTTTTCAGAATATATATATTTGTCTACATTTTTACACCTTAGTTACACCCTACAATATTAAATTGGCTTGTCATTTTGTTTTTCTTTTTTCTTTTCTCGTCTTTTTTGGAGACAATTTGACTTTGTCAATCTCAATTTACTTACTCAGGACTCAGCTCTAGTAAGTTGCTCGAACCTTTTGCCCAACTAATATATTACACATGTCCATGTACTTGACCAATTGACAAGTTAGATCCTGTAACAATTCCGTGTACATCATAAATTAGAAGATTTCTTTGACTCTTCTTGTGGTCTCTTGCCTTTTCAACGGACAACCTTCTAACCCAGCTGTGCTGAAATGGTTACTCTTTGATATGGCCATCTTTACTTTTAATTGAATTCACTCGGTCTACTTTTTCTTTTTTGGGCTGTTCTTTCTTTTGAAATATTGGCTCACAAGTTCTTGTTTTTATTCTTTTTAAATTCACAGGGTAAGATTTCATTATGGTCATCCTGATATTTTCGACAGAATCTTTCATGTAACAAGGGGTGGTATTAGCAAAGCTTCTAAAACAATTAACCTGAGTGAAGATATTTTTTCAGGTGGGATAGTGTTCCTTTGATGGTGAAACTGCTAAGACATTTTTTGTTACTTAACTGGGGTGCATTTCAGGTTATAATTCAACTTTACGAGGAGGATTCGTAACACATCATGAGTACATCCAAGTAGGAAAGGGTCGTGATGTGGGGATGAATCAGATATCTCAATTTGAGGCAAAGGTGGCCAATGGAAATGGAGAACAGACACTGAGCCGTGATGTCTATAGGCTTGGGCGTCGATTTGACTTCTACAGGATGTTGTCATTCTACTTCACCACAGTTGGTTTCTACTTCAGCAGCATGGTATGCAAACTGCTCTTAGTGCTATGCATACACTTCATTGCATAAAGTCTTTTGACTATGTGACTGATGAATCAAACAGGGTTAAAGGCTAGCTGTTGTAGAAAACTAACAACATTTTCCCCTGTAAACCATGATAGGTGATGTAGCACAATTGATGCATCACATTATATAATACTTTTGAGCTTTTACAGTGAAATACTACCAAAGAAAAGTAATGAGAAATAAAATATTGGAACACACATGATGAACCAATAAAGGAGTAGAAAAGCACATATTTAGAGATTGACTTGATACAGAGCTGATGGTAATGTAGTAGTGGCCTCTGCCTAGGCATTTAAGAGGCAAGTTTAAAAGCACATTATTTTCACCTTCATTCTGTTAATGTTGGTAGAGGTGAGTCTTGGGAACTGCTTCAATCAGTTTGTTTGTGCTTTGAAAACTGCCTCAGAGAGTTGCTGTCCATTTCAGGCATATCATCCTTTTTTCTTTTGATAAGTAAATAGACATCATATACATGTGATCTTAAGATAATTCCTTCTGTTTTGGCATTCTTCGAACAGAAGGGGGAATATTTGAAATTAGACCTCAGTAAAGACCATGAGACCAACAGGCTGTTACTCTATGTACTGAGGCTTATGACATAGTATAGATGTGAAACCTCATGCTCATTGCATATTTTGTTTCTGAACATATTTTGCATCTGTTCATTCGTATGTAGTAAGCAAATTCAGAAGACAATTCTAAGTAACAAATTATTTAAACCATCATCGTAATTCTAGTATTTGAAATACAAAATAGGATAAGAAAATAAGATCTGGGCTTGTCCCTGCATTTATTGCTTCTCACTTGCAGCTCTTTACAATTGTACTGTATGAAAGATTTAATTAGTGAGAAGCTCAGCTATTTCCTTCAGCCATACGGAATCTAAATACAAAGATAGGTGCAGGAATTATCTAGAACACAAAAATTGTGGGGTTATTGCAGTAGTTTTTTGCTGGAAACTTGTAATAAACGACGAGGAGAAGATAATAGAACATATAGACTTTACAGTCCCTAAGGGCCCATTATGATTCTTTCCTAGAAGAATTGGAATATCACTGATGAAATTTTTATAAGATTCCATACTGCTTGATTGTGAAAACAAGTCTCAGCTATTCAGTGTGCAACTTACAGAGAGGTGAACTTCCAATGCTACTTGACTAATGATTTCTGTAGAGTTAAATAATCTTATGTGGAAAAGGAATACAATAAACAAAAGAAGCTTGAGGAGAATAATACCCTTTTAAAAAAAAATAAAATCTTAAACAGCCTATGAAAAGTTGTTTGCTATTGCTGCATTACACAACTACACTGTAAAAGCTTTCTGATAACCATAGGAAAAAACTCTGAAACTGTTGAAATTGCAGAACCAACTTTGGCTTCCTCTCTTGTTTCCAAATTGACTGCTAAAGAGTTGAACGGTTACATATATGAGCAAATGGATAACGTGAACTATGAATTGATACAGAACTAGTCTAATAGGGCATTGTAGGGTCTCTTTCCAAAATTTTAGAGTGGATAACTGGATATGCATGAGGGCATCCCTAAGATTTACTTAATCACACCGTGACATTGGTGTGGTGGCCCATGGCCTGTTAATGCAGTCTGGGCTATGAGCAAACTGTTCATTTACTTAAAAATCCCTGAAAAACATCACATAAGCCTACTTATACTGTTTTAACTCTATTCTATGCCTTCCCCAGTCCCTTCCTGATGGGATGCTTTGCCCACCGGGCTGCCCCACCCACCCCCACCCCCCTTTTTTTTTTTAATTTATAAAATTGGTTTATTTGCTATTTTGCTAAGGAATTGAAAGAGCGTGACTGAGGAGAGGTAGTAGCAGAAACAAGAAGTCCTTATTTCGAGGATGATCTAGTATCTTCTCCATTTCCTTCAAGAAAAAAACCTTCATTTTTCTTGTCGAATTTCTTGTCGAATTGAATAGTATCTTATATTTTATTTTATATTTTATATTTTTTAGACATTTCATTCTTTTTTTCTTTCAAAATCATCCCCTTCTGTAATATGTAATACTTTCATCTTTTTTTAAACCCCTTTCTCCTTCGTTGTTTCCTTCTCAACTCCATTTTCCTTGAAACACTACCCGATTGTCCTTTCAGTAAGTTGTCTTAATTTGGCATCTAACAGGAGCCTTCTTGAGTCTAAAATGGAAGTTTGAGTGCGACATGATAGTAAGAATAGCATTGGACCTTGTGTGAAAGTTTTTTAAACAGCAAGGACCGTTATGGTCTTATGCCTAAATATAAAAGAGGAAATTATAGCCTAACAAGTTTCAAGCCATTGTTTTCAAATAGAATGAACTCTTACCCTCTAGCTATCCAGATCTTATGTTTTGTGGATATTGATTAGTAATATTTATGTTTACTGAATGATGTTAATGATATGACAAGAAAAGAGTAGTTTCAAACAGTAAAAATAGCCTTGGCAAAGATGTGAAATTAATGAGAATATATTCAGTAGATTGTGTTAATGTAAAACACTGCACCTGTCATTACCTTCTAGATATTATTCCATGTGGAAAATAAGGATCTGCAACTCGACCAAGAATCAATAAATATTTCTGGGGAGGGTACAGTTTCTTTTGGATTATATGATAGTGCAGGTCGTAGTCACTTGGTAGGGCTTGTTCCATAGGCTACTTTCCCTCTCCTCTTGAGCTAGCTTTTGAGGTCGTTACGACCAAGGTCCAATCCAAACATGATATCAAAGTCAGGCCCATCCAAATTTTTAGCTTACCAATGTTGGGCCCCATATTTTGTTGTCCATGCTCCAGTTGGCAGGTCTGGGCGTGCAACAGTGTGTTGAGTTTCCCACATCAGCTATTAAGGGATGAGAACGTCTCTTTATATGGTCTTGGGAAGTCTTTACTTCTTGAGCTAGCCTTTGGGGTTGAGTTTGGCCTGAGGTCCATTTTTTATCACTATATATTTTTGTATGCTATGTGAGCAAATATTGTAAACATTCTGAGTAACCTAATGAATTGAAGTAACCTTCATAATAGTAAGCCAACTTTTCTAATTTGAAGTTCTTTCCATTATTAAATAGGAATATTTGAGTTGTACTTTTAACACGAAAATGATGTTTGTTAAAGTAAAAGAAAGGATGGAACAATAGTAGTGAAAAGGATTAGATTGTCTTTAAGAAACACTCTTTTGTAGTTATAAAATAAAAAACAGTATTTAGTTTTCTTCTTCTCATAGATTGTTCATCCAAGGTAAACAAATTGCCCAAGCTGAAAAATAATAAAGACTGCCCTAAAAAGACATAGGATAATTTTAGGAATGATACTTTTAGTGTTTTCCTCAATAAATAACATGTAATATTAGGGCCTAAATTCTGTAGTAGATTTATTAATAAAATATGGCAATATCAAAAAGAAGAAAGAAAAATAGAGCTGGTTGTAAGGTTTCTAAGTCCTGAAATGTGTATCCCATGATTTTTGTTTAGAATCTGGTTTGACTTTTGAGGCTAACTTTTGATAAATCCTTGCAATTGTTTTTAAATTAAAGACAAAATATGAAAAAATTCTGTGATCACTTTGAATTTAATTTTTGAGGCTTCTGTAATGTAGCTGGTGCTTTTGATTTGAAGCAGTATTATCATCTAGTATACAGTTTAAAAGAATGCAGGTGGCGTTGTAAAATACTAGTACAAGAATACATAGAAAAAAGATCTCTAGAAAGAAATATAAACAAAGAAAATGTACAAGTCTAATCTAATGAGATAAAAGTAATATTGTTGGCCGGTCTTTATCCTGACAGCTATGATGCCATGTAAAAGAGAGAGATAACTTAAAGTACTTACATGTAACGGGAGCTGTGCTGGGCACCACTGCTGAGGTTGTCCTGCTTTTGCATTAACCACCATTTTGTAATCTGGTTCAACCAGAGGTTCACAGTACAAAAAAGTCCATGAATTAATTGTAGCATATAGGCAAGTGCTGTTTTGGCATTTAATAAACTTTTAAGATGACATCAGCTTTTCAGCTTAGTTTTCACAGGAAATCATGGTTAAGGAGGTTTTGGTAAAGCGAGTACACATAAATTTAATTGTATGGGAGGTGTCTTCAATATCATCCATAAATAAGAAGGTAGTTACTCGTATCACCCGAAATATTATTTCAATCTGCACCTCAAAATATGTAACGTTCTTCAGGGAGTTATTGAATGAACTAGCACGGAGGTGCTAATTATTTGGCTAAACATGTATTTTACTTTCAATGGTTGCCTTTTGGTGTAGATTGTCTAGCTTTTAGCTTCATTTTTCATCTAAGGAATCAATTAACAAAAAATAATTTAAAACTTGATTAAATCGTGAAAACTGGATTCCATGTGTCAGGCATTTCATTGATGTGAATGAATTGAGCTCTCTATGCAGACTATGCCGTACTTGCTCTGACTGCTGATTTCCTCCTTACCTTTATTGATCTTCAAGGAAGTCCAGATACTTTTATTTTCTCTTGTTTCTACACTAGCAGTAGTTATACCAGTCCTCTGACAAAAATTGAGTTTCTGTCTCCTTCTTCAGTTTAAAAATTGTTGTTTCTATTTATATCTGCTGGCAACTGGAGTTTTATTCTGGAGTCTAATTTTCCAGGTTACGGTGCTTACTGTCTATGTGTTTCTGTATGGACGGTTATATATGGTCTTGAGTGGGTTAGAAAAGCGAATTCTGGAGGATCCTACAGTTCGTCAGTCCAAAGCTCTTGAAGAGGCTATGGCTACCTCGTCTGTATTTCAGCTGGGCCTGTTGCTTGTACTCCCCATGGTAATGGAAATTGGGCTGGAGAGAGGATTTCGCACGGCCCTGGGTGATTTTATAATAATGCAGCTGCAGCTTGCTTCTGTATTTTTTACATTCCAGCTCGGAACAAAAGCACATTATTACGGTAGAACACTCTTGCATGGAGGTTCTAAATATCGAGCTACTGGTCGTGGCTTTGTTGTTTTTCATGCAAAGTATGCAGATAACTACAGGATGTACTCTCGCAGTCACTTTGTCAAGGGGCTTGAGCTGTTTATGTTGTTAATTGTCTATGAAGTCTATGGGGAATCATATCGCGATTCACAGTTGTACTGGTTTGTTACTATTTCAATGTGGTTCTTGGTAGGATCCTGGCTGTTTGCTCCTTTTGTGTTCAATCCATCTGGTTTCGACTGGCAAAAGACGGTAGATGATTGGACAGATTGGAAGAGGTGGATGGGAAATCGTGGAGGCATTGGGATTTCACCAGATAAAAGTTGGGAATCTTGGTGGAATGGGGAGCAGGAACATCTAAAACACACAAATATAAGGGGTAGAGTGATTGAGATAATCCTTGCCTTCCGCTTTTTTATTTACCAATATGGAATTGTCTATCACCTTGATATAGCTCATGGCAGCAGAAGTTTACTGGTAAGAACTTTGACATTCTTTCGTTTTAACTTTTGTCTCTCCTTTTTGGAGAAGAGTCTTACAGTTTCCATTAAATCATCTCATACAGGTGTATGGACTTTCTTGGTTTGTTATGCTAACTGCTCTTCTGGTCTTAAAGGTATTTACCTCTTAGCTTGCTTGACGCATTACCATTTGACTAAACCGATTATGTAGGAAGTGGCTGAAGGAATCACATTTAAATGGGGTGAAATGCTGTTTAAACAGTTTGCACAATTCTATCTTTCCTAGTTATGTCTATCCACTGAATATCTAGGTTCTTTCAATTGCAAAATATCAGCTTCGTCGACAGTCATCTAGCATTGTAACTTGACCTATCAGAGTAATTCATATTGCACCTTTCTATATGCTTGAACTGAATGTGCAAAATATTATGAACTATTTTCCATGCTTATGTTGGCCTAAATGTGTTTCTCTAATCATGTTTCTTGTTATTTTGCTCGCTATAGATGGTATCAATGGGCAGACGAAGATTTGGGACTGATTTTCAGCTCATGTTCAGAATTCTGAAAGCACTTCTATTCCTTGGTTTCATATCTGTCATGACCGTGTTATTTGTTGTTTGTGGCCTGACCGTAAGTGATCTATTTGCTGCCATTCTTGCCTTTGTACCGACAGGCTGGGGCATTCTTCTTGTAAGTACATTTCTTTGTATATTGTATATCATACAGATCATCATTTCTATTCTGTTTTCTTGCTAATTTTGTTCGTTCTTGGACTATGGTCAAATAGCAAAATTTTAATCTACAATCCCCACCTACATTCTTTCAATTTGGTTTGCATAGAAAGTTAAAGTCTACTCTAATTCATCTAATATGTAACCTCTCTTTTTTCAATTAATGATCTTATTCTTGGTAAATATTGCAATAGCAACTTCTGTTGTTGTTTCTCCAATAAGCTGCTAGAATGAAATGAAAATTGTTTCCATTGTCTAGTCTTACAGCTAATGGACTAGCATGTTATAAAGCTGTAACCTCGGGAAGCTGAAATAAACATTTCTCAAACATAGTTTGTTTTTGTGAAAGCATCTGACCATGATGATACCTTTGTGACTTATTTCTTCCTTCATGTTCAAAGATTGGTCAAGCATGCAGACCCTGTTTTAAGGGCCTTGGAATTTGGGATTCAGTGATGGAGTTGGCACGGGCATACGAATGCATCATGGGACTGTTCATATTCGCGCCAATTGTGGTTTTGTCTTGGTTCCCATTCGTATCAGAATTCCAGACGCGGCTGCTCTTCAACCAGGCTTTCAGTAGAGGTCTCCAGATTTCAATGATCCTTGCAGGGAAGAAAGACAAATCATCAAACTCTTGAAGTTTTTGCTGCTATTGTTTATCACAGTTGACAGTATTCTTTTTTAAAAGAACTAGGCAGGCATTACTACTGATGAATGCACAAAGAAATCTTCTTATTGAATAGGCTTCAAATCATATGTTTCAATAGGCTGTAAAAATATTTTGTAGCTAAGTTTTTTAATTATTGCATACGCAACAACAACATATCCAGTACAATCCTACAACGTGGGGTTTGGAATTATTACATACTCGTGTAGAAAATACATACGGCTATATACTTCTTTTAGATGATTAATATTTAATTCATTACCCGTGATTCTTTAAACTTATCGGAGTTTTGTATTTTATTTTCGTGAAACGAGTGGTTACATTACCTTTTCCTTTCGTGGATTGCTGCATAGGGATTCCATAATTCCCTCATCCTACTGATGTGGGACTTAACACGGTTTACCTCTTATGTGTGGTTTGTGGGTATTCCACTTGAGTGAGGTTCACCATGTATGCGTCCGAAGGATAGCAACAGCAGGTACCCTTGTCATTACCCAAAAAAAAAAAAAAGAAGCAGGAACTGGGGTGCAGAATCTGGTAAATATTAATTACCATAGCTACAGTTTTACAAGTATTTGCCTAATGCTGCTAAATTTTGGAATGATTAGAAGATTAATATATTGATGTTTTTGGCTTCTTTTCTTTTTAATTTTTGCTTGTATGTCTTCTTTCTGGCAGTGACAATTATATATATATATATATAAATGTATGAAAGACAGCCACCAGCCAAAAATCCAGATTCTGATGTGATTTTTATAGTATGAAATCACTGTAAGCAATGATATGGATGTTTATCATGTCATGCTAATGTCCCTTTTTCATCCTAAATTATAATATACTTATATGTCCCAATAGAGGAGAAAAACTTGCAAATAATTAACTCCATCTGTTGACATAATAATTGCATTACTTCTTTATCTAATTACTTGTACATATCTGATTGATATCGCTCCAAGGAGCATTCCCTTAATTATATTAAGCCTCTAATTGTGTACACGGTGGTGTGCAGCCATATACAATGAAAGAGTAGTGGTTGAACATTCTTCATTAAAAAAGTTATACGATATGTATATATATATGCAAATTACTTTAGTGCGTATATATTAAATTTTGAACACCATTAATAAATTTTTGAAAAGTTCTAATAAGAAAATAAAACAGTAATTAAACATCTTTTTGTTTTAAGCTTAGAATATAATGTTTTAAGAGTTAAAATATTAAATTAAACATTAAAAAAAAAAAAACAGTTAAATTTATAAGATTAATAAAAAATAAGTTGAGATTTAATTTTGTTTATTTTACTTTGGCATCTTTTATTATTTTATTTTCTCTAACTTTGGATGCAATTAGTAGCTGGAAGCATAATAAATCAATAGGAATTGTGGTAGAGTCGCAAATACTTTTTTATTATTGATTAAAAGTCTTAAGTTAGTGCTCTGATAAATGCAAATATTTTAATAAAATATTTTATCAATATGAAATTTTGATCTATGATATCAAACACCGAGTCGATGAGAAGGTATAATAAGACAAAGTGGCTGAATAGTAGTTTTGTTGCGTGCCTTTACTGTTCTTCTACGTGATACATACATTTTATTTTATATTTTATTCACCTATTTTGCCAATACAATTTCTGCCAATCCTATGGAAATTGACTAACGTTACTACATTTAACTGCCTAATAATACACAAAAATACCACCAATCCATGTGATTACAATTCTTGGCATATTGTCAATGTGTCTACATAAAGAGGTGACACATGGATAGAGATTAGGGATTGATTGGTTAGGTATTGTACGCGGCTCAAAATTTAATTTTTATGAATTTTAAATAACAACAACAAACACAAATATTAGTAATTGAATGTTAAATTTAATTTTTCTAAATATTTAATAAATGACCAGTACGATCAAAGCTGTTGAACTCGTATTTAAAATTCTACTTTAGGTCGAGACCCCAAGGAAATGAATAAGAATTATATTAGGGTCCATATTCTAATAATGACAACATAATATATTTGGTAATTTACGATAAACAAACAAGCTTCTATGTTATCTAAACATTTATTAAAATAATCGAGATACATACAAGCGTTTGAAATAAAATAATAATAAAAGGAAAGAAAGATTAAATTGGACTCCAAGATTTTCACACCTTAGTGCAGAATAAACATCATTTTCAGCATCTTTGTAATTTCTTTCAAGTATCTTGTCTGTAAATTAAATACCATATAGTAATTTTATCCTTCACATATATTGGGCACATATATTAGGAGTAATAATATATACCTCCAGCTAACCCTCTTAGGATATCCCATCGATAGGAGCAAAGAAAGAAACTAAATTACGTTTTTCATTTGTAGTTGGTTTCTAAGCAAGAAAAATGGGAAAGAAAGTGAGAGATCAAGATCAACCCTCAAAATTATCACAAAACAAACAATTCAACAACTTGATTAAATTGTTGAAGCCTAAAGTTTATATTACACCCTCTTCAAATTTCAAGAATCTTGTTCAACAACTCACTGGTAATAATATTGGATCGTCTTTGTCGTCGTCGTCGTCATCTCCACCACCACCTCCTCATGATCAACGGCTGCAATTCGTTCATCAATATCAAGAAAATTATAGCCAGGAATTATCGGTAGATTCGTCGACGGAAGGGAGTATACCATCATCCATTAATATTATTAGTAATACGTTACATGAACCGTGTTATGATAATAATTCCATGGGAAGCCAATTACAAATGGATATTTCTCAAGAATATTATAATTATAGGAATATAGAGTCGTGGCTATTGGAGAATGATTCATATACTACTGCTAGCTATCATCATCATCAGTACGAGGGATATGGTCCGTTAATAAATATTCATGAAGAGGTTTCTATTAATGATTATGATTATGATTTATCCGGTCTTTTCTGAGACTAATCATCTAGATCATTGATCTGGATTATTGTTCATATCTAGCTATGAAAAGTATTGTAAATGGTTGTGTAGATGTTGTTATTGTTAAATAATTGTGTGCATTTTTTATATGTTGAAGAGGCCATCGTTGTATTTATTAGTATACCGTTAATACTGTACGTAGGTTTTGTTCACATGAATAATGTCCATTATAGTTTTTGCAGCAAGTTCCTAAAAATTTCTATATTTCTCATCTTATGAAATCTTCCGTTTGTGTAGTTAAAAAGCAAACTGTTGTTCAAAATATTATTATTGCACGACTCTGCTGGGGATCGAACCCAGAATCTCTGGTTCCGTAGACCAGCGCCTTATCCATTGGGCCACAGAGTCTTGATGTTGGGATACAGCTACAGTAATCATTTTTATCTTAATAATACTATGTATGGTACAACAGATATGGTGGAATATTTCAGGAATTGGGATAAAATTTAAATTTTTTTGATTGACAGTTAAAAAATTTTTAATCTTAGAAGCCAATTGTGTTCGGATAAAAAAAAAATCTCAATATCCTATTCATCTAGATAAACTGTTTAAATTTTATCCCAAAATTAATTTTGAATATCACACCTTATTTCGCGTATCAAACACCTCTTAGTATTATTATTGGGGATTTCATAAAAATAATTAAGTATCAACCGCCCTTAGCAGTAATAAACGACAATTTCATTACTGCTGGGGTTTAATATCTAGACTCTGTGGCCCAATGGATAAGGCGCTGGTCTACGGAACCAGAGATTCTGGGTTCGATCCCCAGGAAGTCGTTGATTTATGGACTCACTATATTGTTTTCTTATATTGTTTTTTTCTTTCATTGCATTTTATTTTTAGTTAAGTCTGCATTCTTTCCAAAATATTATAGTTTTTTAGAGATACATCCTTCCATGTGGTTTTAGATTTACCTGATCCCGTTTTAACACATTCACTCAACATAGTAGTTCCACACCTATGGACTAATGCATCAGAAGGCATGACATTAAAGCGATCTTCTCTCATTTTTATTTTAAATGCGTGCTACTTGCATCTTATGATAAATATGACCATTTTTAATTTTGTAATTTTGTTTAATATTATGTGACTGCACATCAATCATTGCATCATTTTGTGGATATGTTGGACCTTAGCGGCACGACATTCGCTA
Source organism: Datura stramonium (assembly GCA_018107945.1). Taxonomy (NCBI): domain Eukaryota; kingdom Viridiplantae; phylum Streptophyta; class Magnoliopsida; order Solanales; family Solanaceae; genus Datura; species Datura stramonium. Next base: position 110,272 of record JACEIK010002678.1, read on the forward strand.
TCATATAAGATTGTCGGTCTTATAACAGTTTTATAAAATTTATCTGACACTCGATAACACTTCTCCGTTTCAATCATCTGGCAAAAAGATAAGGGTAGTAGCTAAGGTACCACCTTTTTGCCCGTATATTCATCCTCCTTACTTTCTAATAACTGCGTCAAGGCAAGATCATTATTGTTATGTTTGGTTGTATTTTGCATTAAATGTCTGGCAAATCAGTACAAATATACAAATAAGAAAATATAGGCTCCGCATTTGAGATTATTTGGCTCCACCTTCAGAGCATCCTCAAAGCTACATTGTTCAATACAAGAAGGGGAAGAAAAATTGTAAGAACCAACAATGGTGACATAAGAACAACTATTGGCATTGAAAACGAGTTATTTAGCAAAGGGATCACGAAGCAACTCTCATCTGTTATCGCTTAACTGGTGTTACTTGAGCAGCTGGCAGAGTATACAAGGATTTCAGCTGCTGGCTAATGAGCTTGCTGTTACTAATAGCCATTTGTAGTTCCAAGTTATCGGACCACCATTGCTCCAGTCCATGCGCCTCAAGAAACTTCTGCTTGCCTTTAGATGACAGGAAAAGTTTTGCTGCAGCTTGACAGTTTGTTGGTTTTGCATTCTCCTTGTTAGCAGCTTGGTCATTTGGTGCTCCATCTGCATCAGTGTAAGAGCAGCATATGTAATCACTGTTGTTAATATACAAGTGAGGCACCCATTGCTTTGGGCCTACTCGAAAAGATGTTGAACCACCTTCCTCACAGCTGATCTGAGAATTTAACTTTGAAGGAAGCATTGATTTGATCCTTTTCCAGGCAAAGCCAGCTTTTTCACCAATGTTTCTGAAACTCATAGCAAGTGAGACTGAGGGTGGATTGAACAAATGTGCCTCTACGTATATTCCTTCTTTGGCTAATGCTTTCCCCACTTGTAGAGCAAAGCCAGCTCCAAGGGAATGGCCGGCAATACAAACATTATTGCTTCCAAACTTTTCGACGATTGCTTTCAGTGCCTTCAGGACTCCACTAAATCTCACAGATCCTTTCAAACTTTCCCAGGCTAAGAAGCGGAGATCATCCTCAATATCCCTTCTCATTGTTGGGCTTTTCAGAAGTGTACCTCTTAAAGCCAAAACAGCTCTAGGTGCACCACTCGGTCTGATCAGTACAAAATCAGCCAAAGCTGCAGATCGATCCCACTCCAATATTGCACCAAATATGGATCCATCTCGTTCATCTTTTAGGGTCTCGACCAACTTGTACTTGAAGGGTATCCACCATTTTGGAGCAAGTGCATTTTGTTCTGTCCTATTTTCTTGTCTGTCAAGCTCAAGAAGGTACACCGCTTGGATAAAGCAGGCCATTACTGTTCTTTTATAGTTAGCATCCTTCCTCCTGTCCAAAGTGAATTACTGATTGGTGTTAGAGTCAAATCATCTAGTACTTCCACAGTAAGGGAATCTAGCTTGTTATTAAGTAATTGTCTAATGTTTCCATAGAAAAGGGATCTAGCTTGATATTGAGTAACATATATAAGAAGAGAAGCATTAGGAGACAAATGGAAATTAGTGCTTATTTTGGGATTTGAATTAAGGAGGATAATATGAACTTTATCGTGTAGGAAATACTAGTTACACTTCCCAGATTATTTAGACTAAATAACACTGATTGTGGTTACACTGCTAGATGTTAAAGTAAAGGACTTAATTATCGTTGCAATCAACATACTAGTTAAATAAATAGAAAGAAAGTAAAGGCCACACTGCTATAAGATCGATAATATGTCTTATAGCCATTTTACGGTAAGGACAGAATAGTAATAAAGAAGACAAACGATGATCTTAAAAGCTCCATGAAACAAATAAAGATATCCAAGAACCATTAACTTTTAGGGACTTGTAAGAAAATACATGCGTTTCACATCCAAAATTGAATTGAAGTTACGTTATCCCCAAAATCCCAAGAATCTTCATTAGTAAGTGGATCTTGTTATTGACATTGTAGCATTTAGTTATAGAATATAATTACAGGCATAAACCTTATAAAAAAATAATTAGCAGAAAAAGATTCATATTCAAAGTTTAACTTCTATTTCCATAGGCTAAAGGAATAGTTGGGAAAACACTTAAATATAGGAATTCAGAGAAGTGAAGACATTCGGGAGAAACTTATGTAACTCTGCCTCTATTCAAAAAAGAAGATTCTCCTCCTTTTTGTTAGAATGGCTAGTTACACTTTCAATTCAGTATCACATTACTTGCCTCTTCAAATCATATAACAAAAGCCACTCAATGTTCCCTTAGTACCACTATCCAAAGAGATTAGGTCCACAATTACTGGCCCAAATAGGTATTGAGAACCACAAGGTAAAAAGCTAGAGAAAAGGAAAAAAATAAAAAAGAAAGAAGCAGAACAGAAAGAAATCCAGTATAAGGGGAAGCTGAGAGGTTCTTCATCATATTCTTCACTATTGCAATTAATTCATCCCGTTCGTACTTTGTGAAAGCACTTTATAAAAACATTAGAAAGCCACAGGGCTATATCCTACGATGTGGGATCAGCAATGTCTAAAACTTAAATTATGGTGGTGGTGACTTCCAATAAAAAAGACTGAGCAACAACAAATTGAATTCTCTTAAAACCTATTATGTCCTAGGCTATTATAACTAAAATAAATATAGCTACAGGGTTTACCAAAAATAGCTAAACGAAACCTATTCCATGCTCACTGTCATTATAAGACTAATGCCCAGTTCAAAACTTGAATGTTAGTAAGCAGAAATGGATCAACACATTTCGGAAAACATTTTAAGCTAAGTTTGTCTTGGATCTATTATTCAAGGTAATGGGGAGATTGACGAGGATGTCACTCCCCGTATTAGTGCAGGATGGATGAAATGGAAGCTCGCATCAGGAGTCCTGTATAATAAGAAGGTGCCACCAAAGCTTAGGCAAGTTTTACAGAGTGGTGGTTAGACCTTCTTTGTTGTATGGCGCGGAATGTTGGCCGATCAAGAATTCTCATGTCCAGAAGATGAAAGTTGCGGAAATGAGGATTTTGCGATGAATGTGTTGGCATACTAAAAGAGATGGGATTAGCAATGACGATATCCGGTACAAGGTAGGAGTAGCTCCGGTGGAGGACAAGATGCAGGAAGTAAGGTTGAGATGGTCCGGACATGTGTAGAGGAGATGTCCGGAGGCCTTGGTGCGTAGGTGTGAGAGGTTGTTGAGGGATAGTTTCAAGAGAGGTAGAGGTAGGCTGAAAAAGCATTGGAGAGAGATGATTAGATAGGATATGACGCATTTGCAACTTACCGAGGACGTGACCCTAGATAGGAGGTTGTGGAGGACACGTATCAGGGTAGTGGGTTAGTAGGTAGTAGAGCGTTGTTTAGCAAATCATCCCATACTAGTAGTCACAATGTTATTCTTGTAGTATCTTGCACGTAGATTTATGATATTATCTATTGTTTCTTGAACCTTGTGTATCGTCGCATTTTTACTTCAGATGATGTTTGACATGTCTTGTTTAATCCGTTATTTCCTTTTTTGGATTTCTTTAATTTGTTTATCTTTGTGCCGAGGGTCTATCGGAAACAACCTCCCGACCTCTGAGGTGGAGGTAAAGTCTGCGTACACTCTACCCTCCCAAAACCCCACTTTGTGGGATTATACCACTATGTATGTTGTTGTGTTGTATTTTAAGCTAAGTTTGAGGAGAGGGAAAAAGCAAGGGAAAATGCAAAGGAAAAGAACTTCCTCTGAAGAAATACTTATCTATTTGCTTGATTCTTTAATTCAGTTGTGATGCTTATAAATTTTTCATTTCTACATTTCTAACAAATCCAGTCCCGAAAAGATAACTTATTTTACATCAACTCCTTTACTGTCCTCAATTTATTCTTTATACACCCAAACAAACATCAAGAAATTCAACTTTATGATTCATTGCATTGGCTCATCTTTTATGCTTTGTCTTTCCCATAAAATAGTAATACCACTCTGGGAAACCAGAGGGTCACTAACTAACAATAGCAGCCCAATTTCACACAATGAAACGCATCTGCAGTAGCAGGATCATACAAAATTTTTTGAAAACAAAAACATCAGCAACACCATTTTCTAAGACAGAAAGAGGATATCACTACACGAGGAATTAGCATTAAACTAGCGGATTTATTGTGATAACTCTAGGTCACATCCTCTGTGAAAATTGAATAATACAATTACAAACGCATAAGAAAGCATCACCAGCATAACACTTGCAAAATCATATAATTAATCAGGACCAACATATCCAACTAAAAAGAAAGAAAAAAAAAAGAACCATAATGCAAAACATGACAAGCTCTTCAAATTAACATTCAGCTTCGTATAAACCACTCAATGAACCAAATCAAAGCTAGACAACGAAACAATAAATCAAGCAAAGTTTTCCATAGTTGGAAACCATTAAAACATAGAATCAAACACACTCTGGAAGTCTGTGATTAGCAATATGAAGAGGCAGCTCAAGGATAATTTTAAGCCGTGGATACAAGTGCCACTATACCCACAACACACTACTCTGAGGAGGATCCAAAATTTTGGTTTTTGTGTTCGGTTAATCTTAGCAGCTTAATTGATTGGCTACCTGAACTTTCAATGAGGGTTTGATTCCCACCTTGTAATCCCCTCTCCTATTTCCCCTTCCACTACCCCATTTCTTTTCTTTTTTTTAAAATTATTTTATGTGTTCTGAATTCCAGAATAGGCAACTTAGTGGATTCTGAATAAATTACTAACACATATTAAGTGAATTTTCTTAACTCAAATACAGAGTCTTTGGCCAAAATTATTGAGTTCTGTCAAACCCCTAACTAAGAACTGCAGCTCCGCCCCTGGTCCGCACTATTATTTTACTTTAAAACAGTAAATATGGTTGCACTGTTATATAAATTACTACATCAGTCTAAAGGTACCCAATTTTGAAAAGGGGAAAAAGAATAAGATTATGAGTAGAAGACACTAACCAACTGGAATTAATAAGGTCTCTCCAATTTGGAGAAGAAACATTGCGAGGTCCAGAAACATGGAAGGCATAGGGATGAGACTCAACAGCACTTTCCTTCACTGTTTCTCCTTCAGTCCCCACTTCATTTCTCATCTCCTCTGCACTAATCTTGTCCATTGATGAAAACCCACCTCTCGCTATATATGCCTATGGAAAACTATCGCTTGAACATCTATCTGTGAGTGACCCAGCAGAGCAAGTTGGGGAAAAAGATGGAGACAGAAGTGGGGTGCGTTCGTGCTTTGCCTTTTTTGGGTATCGGATTCGAAGAAATTAATGAGGAATTCAAGTTGTTTGAACAATGCTGTCTCTTAACGGTCATATTTTTTCCTCCATGGATTCCCTTGCCTTTCTCAACAACGCGTCACCCCTGAACCTGATGAGTAAAATGGCCTTAAAGCCCTTCACTTTATCCAAATACACGCAACAAAACTTTACTTGTTATGGAGGTTATTTGTGGCAATTCGACCTTTTTTCTTTTTTCTTTTGTTCTCATAGTCGGCACTCGGCAGCCGGAGGACAAAACCGACTGGACAGCTCGGTGATGGGAACTCGTAGTGGTGACAATGCAGATTAGAAATTGTAATCAATCGTTGTGGGATCATTGGATTGACCATTATCACTCAATACAAAATCGACCAACTTTCTTCATTTATAAAATAATAAAATTCGCCATTATACTTAATTAAAAAAGTAAAATTTTGGATTTGAAATTAAAGAAAATTTATAAATTCATGGGTTTCGATTCTTCGAAAATAGATCTTCTTACACAAAAGCAAATCTGACAACTTAATTGTATACTACAAATAATTTATTTTTTTCAATTTTTTAAAATTTGTCATGAAATTCTATAGAGAGGAGTTCCATCAAATAATGGGAATCGAAAACTATTGTAGATCTAGATTTTATTGGTAACCATATTTCGAATATACGATACCAAGTGTTTTCATAAAAAATTAGTACAATTGAATTTACAGTAAGATCAAGGACACGGAATATGAATTAAATCACGAAATCAAAGTTGAATTGAGCCTGAAAACGAGTTGTTTGATGGGGAAATATACTGCATGTTTCGAGGTCCCTAATTCTACTTGATGTATGAGGTAAAATTATATTGAACATGTAGTCGAAGCAAGATGGTGCCTCCGTGATATTAACAAAGAGCTGCTAAATTTCGGTACAATAAGGGGGACTAGGGAAAAAAAAGAAATTTTCTGTCTTCCTTACAAGAATCAGTTCGAAAGAAAAAAAGGTTGAAAGCGCCCGACACCCTCTCATGTTCTCTTCCTTTCCATTTTTACTTTCAATATAAGAAAAATTCTAAATGAATTACGTATTGGACTATGCAACAATTGGAGAAAATTTTGAATTTTTAGAGAGTAGTTGCAACCCTAGTTAATCCTGACCGATCACTATTTGATGCTCGATCTCATATTTTTGAAGCTAGATGGGCTATCGCCATGGTATCGGTCTTCCATAACATGCGACTCAGAGTCTTCTGCAAGTAAGATCATTTTTACTGGCCATAGTCAAGAATAAGATGTAGTATTATCTCTGTTGAGTCACTTCTGACCTGTTCTGCTTGTCGCATGTCACCCGATTCATCTACTTATTGAGTTTGAATTACACCTCATACAAAAAGTCATATAATAATTAAAATGTATTCGATATAAGAGAAAAATGTTTTCAATAAAAATTGTTTGGAAAATATTTCTCCGTACATAACATACTTTAAGTCCCACCTTTTGCTTTAATCTTGTTATTCCTATATTACACATTAAATATATTAATGTGTGTACCAAATATTAC
>JACEIK010002678.1:126217-142047 GCA_018107945.1 Datura stramonium
GTTACTAATAAATATAAATTAAATGAGATAAATTAACACAATTCGATATATGATTTGATGATCTTGAAATTCAGTTTATGCCTTTTGATTCTTAGTTCGAAATTCACTATATATAATCCGTATATATACATAATTTTTCTCTTCTATGTGAGTCCACCTCTGTTGATACTAACAATGTCTTTCATAGTACTATGAGATTATAGTTGGTCCCTTGCTTGATTTCCAACTTTTTGTGATTATATTTTAACGTTTTTCAATTCCTAATGTTGGTCTTCTAAAAATTTAAGATTTCATCCACCATTAATCGTTGTTCAAAACTTATATTATTTGTTATTGACTAATAAAATGATATGTTTTCGAATAAATATTTTTAGAGAAAAGTTGTTGGTTTACCTATTTTATTTTCAAAACAAGAAAGAAAACTAGAGAAGATAATAATACATGAAGTATTGAATATATCCAAATATAATCTCATTTTTTAACTTAACTTTAAATATAATTCTTTTTCTCAAAATAGCACCAAATTCCCCAAAAAGCTCTTCCATTCGCTACCCAAAAGAATTTAAAATACAGAAAGGAATAATAAGAGATATAAAAACGACAAAATAGAGAATACATGGGGGCAGTTGACAAAAATAAAAAAAGAGAAAACATAGAGCGGAGCTGCCCCGGACCCGGCCAATAATCGCAACGATCCAATGCTTTGGTTTTTCTCCATTTTTCCAAATTCGGATCTATTCATATCTTTGATCAGAAGTTAAACTTAACCTCCAAATCCACCAATGGCGGCAGTCACTGTGGCCGCAGAATGGCAGCTCCTCTACAATCGCTACTACCGGAAACCAGAAATTTACCAGATGCAATGGAAGCACGTGGACCTCACGCGCAACAAAGTCGCCTGCGCCCCTTTCGGCGGTCCAATCGCCGTTATCCGTGACGATGCGAAGATCGTCCAACTCTACGCTGAATCCGCCCTTCGCAAGCTCAGAATCTTCAATTCCGCCGGTGTTCAGATCTCCGAAATAGTTTGGAAAAATCCCGGCGGTCGACTTATCGGTATGTCATGGACAGACGATCAAACCCTAGTTTGCATCACTCAGGACGGCACTGTTTATCGTTACAATATCCATGCCGAGCCGATTGAACCGAACTCTCAGCTTACATTAGGCGCAGACTGTTTTACTCATAGCGTAGTTGAGTGTGTTTTCTGGGGAAATGGTGTTGTTTGTATCAATGAGGCGTTTCAGGTTTATTGTATACCTGATTTCAACAATCCGAAACCTATCAAACTGGCGGATACTGGTTTGGAGGACTTTCCTTTATGTATGGCTGTGATTGAACCACAGTATACTATGTCTGGCAATGTGGAGGTACTGATGGGTGTTGCTGATCACGTGCTGTTGGTGGAAGAGGATGGCGTTCAGGAGGTTGGACTTGGAATTGGGCCTCTTCAGAAAATGGTGGTTTCCCAGAATGGGAAGCTTTTGGCATCTTTTACACATGATGGGAGGCTTCTTGTTATGTCCACGGACTTCTCCAGCATCATTTTCGAGTATCCTTGTGAGGTTGCTAGTTCATTTCAAAGCTCTAACTAACTGTTTCTGCATTTAACTAAGTAAATTCTACTTGCTCTATATTATGTAAGTGCTAACTGGAGTGATTTTTATGAAGTCCTACCACATTATTGCTTATACAGTTTTTCGGATAATACGCTGCAGTTGCATTTTTGTCTCGTGTTAATGTAACAAATGCTTTCTGGTCTTTTAGCTCGATTAATATCAGATATGTACGCCACCTTCTTTAGTTTCATCATTCCAAATCTTTAGTACATGTGGATCACTGAATCTTTCTTTACCACTTATCCAAAATACACAGTGAATCTTTCCTTACCATTTTATTGCTTTTGTATTTCTAGTCAGCCCTACCCCCTGAGCAGCTAGCTTGGTGTGGAATGGACAGTGTACTACTCTATTGGGATGATATGCTTCTAATGGTGGGTCCTTATGGAGATCCTGTTCGCTATTTTTATGATGAACCAGTTCTTCTTATCCCTGAATGTGATGGCGTTAGAATACTCTCCAACATGAGTATGGAATTTCTTCATCGAGTTCCAGATTCAACTGTCTCCATATTTCAGATTGGTAGCACACTACCTGCAGCTTTGCTTTATGATGCCTTAGATCATTTTGACAGGCGGAGTGCCAAGGTAGGCTATATCTTTTGGTATTTACTTTATGAAATGACAAAGAGCCAACTTGTGTATTCCGATCTCCAAATATTACAATTGAATGAGTATAATTAGACTTTTGCATATGTGCATATATTTACATCTTCTAACAAATATATATATACTTCTGCATCGAGACTTGTTTCCATACCTGCATACTTACCCTGGGATGTGTAATATAATTGATAATTCCATTTGTCAAAGGATGGCAGAGAGAATGAAAAATGCTTAGCTGTTGTCTTTTGCATGAAGTCAATTTTCTCACAAGCATATCAATTCCTACTATAAGTACACTACCACAATACATCAATTCCACGTTCTCTGCTGCCATTACCTCCATCTTTATGCCTAACCCAATGTTGTACATGACATAAAATAAGTTTGGTCTTGCACTTAAATAAGTTGACATTTAGATTTCTTGAGTAGTTGCAATAATTGTGATTATAAGGAATTCTTTATCTTTGCTGAAATCCAATAATAAAGTGCTATCATTTGTTCTTACACCTTGTATTGACGGGTTCTGCTTCTGCATCTCTGCTCTTTCTTATAGTGCGAGGATGTTGTGAGAATGCTAATATTTCTATTGACTAATTAAATTTTGTTGCTTCGCTCTGGGTTAAAACTTGGTAATTTCAACATGCAGTGTTTGTAGCCATCCAAAAGCAGCGGTATGATAATGAGCTCTGGTTTGTAACAGGCATTCAGATATACGAATTTTTGAAGACAAGATATGTCTAGATGTGAAATTACTCAAATCCTCGTCTTCATTACATTTTGCTTACGTTCCTTTTAGTGTAGTAGAAAGGAAGAGGTACGACTAAATGGTTGTGAACTTGTGGGCACACACTTTTTGTGTCATTAGTGTTTAGAAAAACTTAAATTCTCTCTCTTGGCCCCTTTTCCTGAAAAAAAGGATACAGTGTGTAAGCATTGGTTTCTGATGTTCTATCTTTTATGTAAAGGTGCATATGTATAACCCATTGGATTTGAATTCAGACCTCGAGTTTCTCATCATCAGAGTGTTTTTACTCTGTTCTAGAATGCTTTAGCTAGTGAAGTGTTCTTTATTTTGGAATTTGGATTTTGGATTTCGAAGGCTGCGAGAAATAGAAATTTAAACTTAAAAGGATTGGTAACATACCCTTTGGTATGTCCTCTTTCTTTTGAATCAGCTTCCAAGGTTCTCCCTTTTAGTCTTTTTCTTCAAGGAACACAATCGTTTCAACTTCTTATGTCAGATGTGCATGCTTAGATATACATAGTTGAGAAGAACTTTTTGAAGTTCAACTTTTGGGTGAATTCTAATCACCTGATCACTAACCAGGCCGATGAGAATCTGAGACTGATACGGTCTTCGTTGCCCGAGGCGGTTGAAGCATGTATTGATGCAGCAGGTCATGAGTTTGATGTTTCACAGCAACGGACGCTTTTAAGAGCAGCAAGCTATGGCCAAGCCTTTTGCAGGTTGGTCTATTGACTTAATTGTAGAGATGATATTGTAAAAATTTCTATTTTACTGCTAGAAATTCCATTTTACCTTTTGCCTCTTGTGTGAGTACATATTCAAACTCTAATGTTGCATATGTTGACAATAGGTATCTAATGCTAGTTTCATATGATCAGAAGGGGGAAAAAAGATCTGCCTCTTGGCTTATGTAGATATTTAGGTTCTTTCCTCATCTAAATTCCTTTTGAGGAGGCAGTGCTTTCTGTATCTGCGTCATTAAGTTAATGTTATTGTACTCATAATTCCTTGCTTATTAGAGGAATCAAAGGATAAGGCATTTCTGTGCTATGGCGATCTACTTTCTTTCTGTTCTTTGTGAAACAAGTTACTTGGTGATGGGGAAAGTTTTTATAAACAAGCGATGATCGAAACTTTTCAAATTGCATTAACCTGGTAATGTTGCTTTTCCCGTGAGCTACACCAGAGAGATACTTGTAAATGGAAGTGTCTGCATAAACTACTTTGTATTTATTTACTGATTGTTCCTTCAAAAAAACATGCATCTGGGCTAGAGGTTGATGGTGTCTCTTGAAGATTGATGAATATTTGGCAGTTAACAAGAGGCTTCCTTCCAAACTGAGCTCGGGTCCAGTCCACTGGAAGCCTTGAAAAAAAGAATTCCCTCTGTCTCCCTGTCCGGTTCATTTGAACCACTTTTTTCGGCAGATATCAAAACTATGTGAACTGGGCGTTTGTTATATCATAAACGGCACATCATGAATATATGCTGTTCAACACCTTCTTTTGGCCTTCCAAGCAGAGAGAAGTATAACCTAGGACCATTTCCTCATTAATGCTAGTTGAACCATCTCACTCTATTACTTCAGGAATTTGGATCATGGGCTAGATAAGGGGAACCATAATACCAGCAATATATATAGTGGAGTAGTGAATGCGATGACTTTGAGGGGATTGTGTTCCATCTGCGAGTTGTTGAAAAATCAACATGCTTATGTTTTGGGTACATGCCAGAACAATGATGCCACGATAAGGTCTGTTTGATGCTGTCAGTCCAAAGTCCTCAATGAAGCTTAAGGACTAAAATTTAATCGGAAGTGTGGATAGGATGCAACTAAGGAAAGTGATTTTTTTGCTTGTTCTTTTTTCCCCCCCTTTTTTGTTTCCATTTTTTTCTTCCTTCGGGTACAAGAGATGAAGGGTCAAGGGTCGGAGGGGAAGGGGAGGATAAGCTTTGGAGTGTTAGTTCTGCGCTTGCCTACTTTAGGACCAATCACTAAATCAAAGGTCAGTTCTCAAGGGATTTGTTATCATGAGGAAGTTGCATGAACTTTACTTTGATTGCAAACTTGAATGCTGAATATGCATTATGTTAAAATGGATCAAACTAATGGAAAAAAGGGCCTTTTATTTGTTTTTCTATAGACCTTCTCCTAACTTATGAAGCTGTTGGAAAGTCGATCTTATCTAGAGATCATTCTATTCTGATTTCTTCTCTTGTTAATGATATCCAGTTGGCTTTGGCAGCCATTTTCAACGGGACCGCATTCAAGAGATGAGTAAAACCTTACGAGTCCTAAATGCTGTACGTCACCCAGATATTGGCATTCCTCTGAGTATTCAGCAGTATAAGGTACTCCATGCTTCCTTGTTTTAAGTGGAGTTTGTGAACTCAATTCATTCTGAACTCTCTATATGGATCTTTTTCTGACATTTCCTCCTGGCAGTTGCTTACACCTGCTGTTCTGATTGCGCGTCTTATTAATGCTCATCGCCACCTTCTTGCACTAAAAATCTCAGAATATCTTAGTATGAATCAGGTATGTATGTATGTATTTTTTTTTTCTCTTTTTTTTTTTTTGCAAAAGTTCATATCTCTGTCAAGCTTCTTTTTTTTTTTTAGATGTGGTCCAATTGAGAAGATACTTCTGCACCTTTTTACTACTTCTATAATCTATAATGGAGTTTAGACATGAGTTGTCATATTCATAACACGTCACTTTATGCGCTTATCAGGAATATCATATTAGTTTATGTGATATGGTGGTTGTTTTCTGGAGACCTTATAAGATGTCAATCTGTTATTAAATTGTTTCTTGTGTGTGTAATGTATTGTCTTATCTCAAATATATTGGATTTTATGAGGCATTTGCATCAAATATAACTGACTCAAAGTGAACTTCCAAAAGTCAAAGGGAAAGAGATGATGTATCCGGATGGATTCTGAAGTTTTTACATGTTAGCTTATATTGTTTTCCTTCTCAAAAAGGCAGCTTATATTGTTGTTTTTGCACTTTATGTATAGGAAGTTGTAGTCATGCACTGGGCATCTACAAAGATAACAGCATCGGCGGCAATCCCTGATGCCACTCTTCTAGAGATGTTACTTGATAAGGTTTGTGTTTGGAACAAGCTGTCCAACATCAATTTTTGTAGTGCAAAATCTCATGTAAATTTTCGGTATGTCAGCTGAAGATATGCAAGGGGATATCTTATGCTGCAGTTGCTGCTCATGCGGATAAGAAAGGTCGTCGGAAGTTAGCTGCCATGCTTGTTGAACATGAGCCACGTTCATCCAAGCAGGTTTGTTAATTCTTTTAAGTGCCTTCTGTCTTTCTATTAATGTCCTTTTTTTCAAAAACTCTCTTTCATGTCTTCTAATGGAGCCTTGAACTTCTTGTCTCTCAATGACAGAAGTTGTCAGCTAAGGGAACTTCTTTGTTCTCGGCGGGCTTTAATGTATTAATTCAATTTCTGTGACCAAAATGTACAACATGGTTTAGCTTGTGGGGTACTAACTATGTTATTTCTCTAGGTTCCTCTCTTGCTAAGCATTGGAGAAGAGGATACTGCTCTAACAAAGTCGACTGAAAGTGGTGATACTGATTTGGTTTATCTTGTCCTCTTCCATATCTGGCAGAAGGTACATATAAAGACTGATCTGGAGTGGATTTTCTTGTGAAATCTATATCCTAAACCTTTTTTTTCTAAATGCCTAGTTAGTTCAGTTGTTATTAATAACCTCATCCTTTTTTTCCCCAGAGACCGGCGTTGGAGTTCTTTGGGACAATACAGGCCAGACCTTTAGCTCGTGATTTGTTTGTTAATTATGCACGGTATGAAAACTTTTAAATTATTCATCTCTTCAAGAGCAGTTTGTTTAGCCTTCTGATCCCTGTTCTTTCAAACCTCAAGGCATTACAAGCACGAATTTTTGAAAGACTTCTTCCTATCTACTGGGCAACTTCAGGTTGGTTAGTGTGGAACTACAACTTATTTTTCTTCCTTCTGACTATCTGGTTCCTGATTTTTAGAAGCGTGGAACTGTTTATGCCATATTCTAGGAACTCTACCCATCATAAATAAATGTATTCTAGGAACTCTTTTTGAATTTTCAATTTGCATATTGTTGCTCGTATCCCTCTGTTTATATTTCTTAGTAGATGGAATTTGGTAAAAGAATATTCTAGGAACTCTTTTTGAATTTTCAATTTGCATATTGTTGCTCGTATCCCTCTGTTTATATTTCTTAGTAGATGGAATTTGGTAAAAGAATATTCTAGGAACTATTTACCAATCAAAAAAGTTGTAGGAACTCTTCCTACAATTTTTCAATTTGCCTTCTGGTATGGAACTACATTGTGCGTCAATATGAATCTGATCCTACTTCTGGAAGCCCGTTGTAATTGCTCTGTAATCCTGTCTATAGTATCTTAGCTTAAATTGTCAAGACATGTAAAATTTGCTGCTAAATGCTAGTATTGTACAGTTCATGATGATTCTCTCTACTTTTCCCTCTACTACTCAACTGTCTTGTCTGACGAAGTTTCAATCTTGTAGGATGTAGCTTTTCTGTTATGGAAAGAGTCATGGGAATTGTCTAAAAATCCCATGGCTAGCAAAGGATCTCCACTTCATGGTCCAAGAATAAAACTCGTTGAGAAGGCCCAGCACCTTTTTGCAGAAACAAAGGAATATATTTTTGAATCAAAAGCTGCTGAAGAGCATGCAAAATTGTTAAGGTACCATTGCCTTCAGCCTTAGTTATCAAGTCATTGATTCGATGATTTTCAGTGGAGCTCTTTCATTATTTCTTTTGCTTGCTTTTACTTATCTCTTTTTTCTTCCTGCTTGTTGTCTTGAGGTGATGGTCCAATTGCTTCTGCAGAGTGATGCTGTGTGCGCATTAGGCTTATATTTGGGCACCTGATAACATTTCTAACCGGCGCAAGAAGCCTTTCTAGCATATTAGTCTAGTGCGCTAGCTGCAGTAAAAAAATGCGAAGCGAAAATTAGATGAGAGTTTCAGAATAGTTTCTGCAACAAGTCAGAAAGCAATCTTATCTTTAATATTATCCACTATATGTGTACCTCATCTATGTGGTTCAATTGATCCCTACTTCTCTTTGATACGAGGTGTATTCTGACTTCCCAAGTTTATATTTAGTGTTCTTCCCATAAATTTCTATTGGAGGGATAAGTTTTTCTGCATTTATTTATAGAACTTGAGTCTACTTTATGTCAAGGTGCTAGAATGGTGTTTCTGGAATTCTACATAAATACCAGAGTTTAGAGGAGTCTTCCCAATGGATCAGGAGATGATTTACATCCTCCCAAGTCTCATTACGGGAGAAGCACCGAGTAAAGTCTTTCCTTTTCTTCCCAAGTTTTAGCAGCCAAGGATAGTACCCCAGCTGTTTTAGGATAACCATGTCAATTAAGTTCTGAGTTTCATCAAGCACTGCTCAGCAAGAAACAGATGATTATTTGCGTGCTATGAAAATTTTATAGTTGCAAACAATGTTCTTTGACAATTGGAGTGGCAAAATAATAGTCTCGTTCTACTGCAACCTTTCTAGTTAATTCGACTTCTTTTTCCCTTTTCTTTCTCTAGTTTATGACATGATTTTTCTTCTTGTAATTTTATGTAGAAAGTGCGTAGAAATCTAACAGATTACTTGCACAAAAATGTGAACTCAGAATGCATCTCCCTCTCTCTGCTGTCTGTCTCTCTTTCTACTTCTTTTGTTACCATTCTTTTCTGCTTAACTTCTATTTAAATCTTGTTTCTTGTCTTATCATTCATATATTGATATAGGATGCAACATGAGTTGGAGGTGACTACAAAACAGGCCATCTTTGTGGATTCAAGTATAAGTGATACAATTCGTACATGCATTGTGCTGGGGAACCATCGCGCTGCCATGAAAGTGAAAACAGAATTTAAGGTCTGTACCATCTCTTTTGGCTCACAGTGATGATATACTTCTATTTTCTCTGTTTAATTAGTGATTCTGCATCCTCTTTTTAGGTATATGTGGGTTCAAAAAAGTAATTGTGGGTTCAACTTTGGGATTTATCCAATATAAGTGCCCGTAATTTTAATTTTCTTGGATGATTCAGGTATCTGAAAAGCGATGGTATTGGCTTAAAGTTTTTGCTCTGGCAACTATTAGGGATTGGGATGCCTTGGAAAAGTTTTCAAAGGAAAAAAGGCCACCAATTGGTAAGTTCCCTCAGTAGCTTAACAGGAGGAAATCTGTGACTTCCCCTATTATTTCAATGGAATATCTCTAAATGCATTTCCCCCTGTGATATTTGTATTATAATCTGGATATTTATTAATTTTCTCTTGATTATTATGATGGATTCTGTTTAGGATATTAATGTTAAGTTTAATTCAAGTAAGTTTACTTCGGTTTTGTATTCCAAGGAGCAGGAAATTAGATTGAAAACTTAGAACTTGAATTAGAAAATGTTGTATGCGATACACATTATGGATATGGCATGTGATATAGGGTTTATGCAAGTGTGTCCCACATATTAATAGAGGTTCCCTATAAAGCCTGAGGCATCTGCAGAAGTGGCTTATTCCTGCACAACTGCTGTATGTGATGCTGCCCCTTTTGATATCTTTAAATTCTCTTCTTCTTTTAACCCCTACTTAACTAGATCAGTTCTTGAGGCTGAAGAATTTAATTAATTTCTGTATCGCCTTCACTTAGAGTGACATTTAGTTAGTTTGAGCTACACTTCCTCTTGAATTGCTTGACCTGCTTTATCATGTTTTTTTGGGTCAAAATAGATTTTGTTGTAGCGATGTTGAGCTAGGTTTTTTTTCTTCAACAAGTACAATATGAAATGTATTTCTGCTTCTTGTGACTGCCATTGAAAGGAGCTTGGACATGTTCGTAGACATTCCAAGCAAGTCCTTTTTGTGACCATATACAATATGCTAATGAAGCCAATGGATATCTTATAGTGATCCCCTTTTCTCCTATTTTTTTCTCTTCTAGGTTACCGCCCATTTGTCGAGGCATGTGTTGATGCAAATGAGAAAGGTGAAGCACTAAAGTACATACCAAAGCTGACTGATCCTCGGGAAAGAGCAGAGGTAAGTGTTGTATATGTAGTGATATTTCCACATTTGGTCTACCGACATGTTTGATATGGGCACATGGCACATAGTCCCACATAGTTCAAGTTTGAGTTTTGAACTTTACCCCCATGCGGTCACTATCCCTGCTGAGATGATTTTGTAACAAATGAATTATTACAGAAAAAGTAGTTACTCCCTTTTTGTCTGTAATGTTGCATTTACCTTTAGCTAGACAACGGCACCTATGCTTGTGAAAAGCTTGGGTACTTATATACTACTGGTTAGAAAAAAGTATTTAGCCTTTTGCCTCTAAAATGCTTTGCATAAGTCTGAAATGGTTGTGCATTTTCAGTTTTGTAGCAATGCATTTAAATGAAAGAATACATTTATTGCTTTTACAGAAACCCAGAAAAGACATACATATCTGTTTGAATGGTTTTAACTGTCAATCTAATGGTCCTTTGTGCTTTCTACTTTAGTTGATCTTCTACATGCAAAATTCATGTGTATCCCAATTCAAAAATAATCCACTACCAACTAGAAAAATTTCATTGGTCACACCAATTATAGTTCAGAAGCTTAATTGAAAAATATTTAATATTCACAAAAGAAGATATTAAAATGAATTAAAATATAAAAGTAATGTAGTAGAAAGTTGTAAAGGAAAAGAAAGAGAGGATGTTGGAAAAGGGGGAAAATACTGTCTTTCTTATAGAAGTAATTTTTGTCTCTTTTTTTCCATAGAGAACAAGTATGAGACAATCTTTGGATATCAAAATAGGTTTGACAAAGTATTCAACCTTTTTCTGATATATTGGGAGCTCGTGAACATTAAATACCACAAGGCAATTAGGTGCAACATTTGAAAATCAAAGAGGGTACAAGAAAAGTAGTAACTGAAACTATTAAAATGTAGAAGAGACGTAGCAAATGAAAAGAAATAGAAATTGTAAGGGAGAACGGGAAAAAGGAATCACTTTCTTCAACATTAGGAGTACTTTTGACGCCCCAGCAACAACAAAGGTACAGTCGGGTGTCTGGAAGGCATATGTCACTTGTTTGAATTCTGACTTGTGAACCCAAAGCCTGGTATATAAGTATAGAAGAGTAGAGTTGACTCGCCCATTACCGGCTTAGTTTCAAAGTTGGATACTAACGGAGTTCCTGGTTAAGATAAAAAGAAGGTACTTTTGTCTGTTTATTTCCAAAGGCAAGTATGAGATAGACTGGATGTCAGAATAGGCTTAAGACATGCATCTTTTTGAAAACATAGGAGCTCTGAGCTTATTTAGATCTGCAGGGAATTAACGATAACAAAGAAGGGATAATACCACATTCACCTTTTAACGTAATATTCTAGATTGCAGCCTGGTTGATTTGAGTCGATGTAGTATTACTAATGCATTTCCCATCCCAAAAGGAAGAGAGGAAGAAAAAACTGATACTGAAGTGTCAATAGATGTAGGATTAGATAGTTAACAGTAAAGGTGCATTTGCTGTATCAATTAAAGGTGATATGTCATGCTTATGAGATCTGTGAACCATCAACAGGCTTATGCTCGAATTGGAATGGCCAAGGAGGCTGCTGATGCTGCTTCTCAGGCTAAAGATAATGAATTACTTGGGAGATTGAAGCAGACCTTTTCTCAAAATGCTGCTGCTTCGTCAATTTTCGACACACTGCGAGACCGGTTATCCTTCCCAAGTGTTTCTTGATGCCAGCCATCTCATTTGCTCCCTTTGGTGTGAAGCCTGTTGTTTTCGTATCTTCTAAATTAACATTGATTGAGGATTGATAGCGATGGAGTGATGCTGTTCCACAGAATGATAAAGAAGCCCTCGGAACCCGTCTGCTGCATGTCCTCTCTCCTTACCTGTTTTTTCTATGTATCCATGGCGTTTGAAGTTGTGGAATTGTCTGAATCCAGCAATGATTCCTAGTGTGTTGTTCTACATCCTGTAAATAGCTTGGCTGGAAATGATATATGAGAAAGCATGTGCTGATGTTTCTCCCTGAATTGGTGATAGAATTCATCTGAGCTCTAACATTTCCATGGTTTGTAGTTTCCATTTCTATGTGACCGAGAGACAAAAATAAACCAGAGTCCCCCACCTCACTGGTGTAAATTACTGCTTGTTTTTCCTGCTCGTTTGGATTTTTTTTACCCTATGTACATCACGGGATACTTTGCTCGTTCGGAGAATAATTATTTGGGAGTTCTGCACAATTTATAATGACTTGCTATTTAAAGCTAGTATCAAGTGATTGATAGTTTGATACTGGGTGGACAATTCATATTATGCTTGTGTTATCTGTACCCAATGATTTAATGAGCATCTAATTTCTCTGTTTTAGTTTGTGTATTTTGATGCCTCAATACACGTAATTTCTAGTTCATAGTCCGACTTAATAAGATTTCTTTTTGAAGTTCGCATATTTGGATTGCATATGTGAAGCACTTGAAATATTTATGGTGAAAGTACCATAGCAAGACCAAGGTTTTGATGGTACAACAATAGTAATATACTCAGTGTAATCCTATTTCCCTAGGAGGACAGGGAGACTGTTTCGAATCAATCTATTTCCAGATATGAGTTTTACTATTTGGAAATTAGAGATAATTTACTTAGCAATAATCCAGATTTATGCTTGCTCTTAAAATTCATTAAGAGCATATTTGTCCATTGTAGGCACCATATTCCACTGATTTTTTCTCCAAAAACTAATTAAAGTCGAACTCCGAGTCAATAAGTTTCATCTGTTGAAGAAGTTAAGGTTGTCAATTCTTATATGTCCCAGGACTAGGACAAATAAAGAAAACAGTTGACGAGTGTTTTTTGTAGTTTTATCGAGTCAAGACAACATTTGGATAATATCTACGTT
The DNA here is from genome assembly GCA_018107945.1 of Datura stramonium. Classification (NCBI taxonomy): domain Eukaryota; kingdom Viridiplantae; phylum Streptophyta; class Magnoliopsida; order Solanales; family Solanaceae; genus Datura; species Datura stramonium. The sequence continues at coordinate 139,173 of JACEIK010002678.1, forward strand.
GTGGTTCCCCTTACTTGGTATTTAAAAATAATTATTTAAAATTTATTTTTAATGATACGCTTTTATTGTTTGATTTTAAGATCACAAGTTACAATTTTTTTTTCTTAAAAAAGATCAATCCAATATTTCACAACTCAAGCTCTAACGTATGTTTCGTCCATTTTGAATCTAGTCCAATACGAATTTGTCTTTTAAGTTGCGTCAAATCAAGCTCCACAGGAACGCTTATAAAGTGAACTTGAGCCGTGACTTATAAAGTTTTTTACTCTCCTCTCATGTCATACACAATAGCGGAGTCAGAAATATGGCAAAAAGCGTGTGAAATTACACACTTATAATAGCTAGCATTTAACATTTACACACCATATAATCTTCCGACGAAAGGTATGTATTGAACCACCCTCATCTAAATGTGGCTCCACCCACATGCCTTACTATTTTCAAAAACTTATCTAACCTAAAAATTTATCAGTCCTAATTATCCCACCATTCGTCTTCCATCAATTAAAATACGTTTGCCGACTCGAAGTATGAACGAGATCGGTTAGGGGAAGCCAGCCAATAAGCTTGGCCCTTAAGTCAATTATTTGACTCTTTATAATAATAACGTATTCAATATAATTTTATACGGAGAATATAATAAGAGTGAGAGGTACACTGGCGGACTCTTAGACTCAAAAAGAACTTCTTCTTTTTTTTTTTCAGAACAAGCTAGAAAGAAATGTAAAAATAAAAAATAGTGATAAAATACGAAGAAAGACTTGCTCGACTTTTAATTGGTACTAACGAAAGATGATAAATTTGTCAACTTATTTTTGTGACTCAGTCTACAGCCATTATTGTGGAAAACAAAAGATGAAAAATAACACTCACCGACTTTGCATGTCGAGACACAATAATTAATGGTGACAAAAATGATAAATATGTTCTAACACAACCTTCACCATGGAAAAAAGTCGTGGACATGAGAAAAAATAGAGAAGCCAAAAAAAAAAAAAGGATAAAAATTGTAAACAATATATTCCAACTTTTCTTTTTGGTTTTGCGCTCAACATGATATTCATGTTAAAGTCTCAACTAATTTAAATTAATATCGCGTAAACTCCACCTAGAGATGCAATACTCTTTTAACTTTTTATAAACTAATTAGAGAAGTCAGCATACATGGGTTGACTCTAGGAAGGTGTACATTTTACAAATATATTTTGCATCTCTTAATTATTTCTCATGTAACTACTGTTTGGTCCTACTAATTAATGAGACAAATGGTCATTAGTTATGTAATTAATCAACATTAATTAGCAAATGTCCTTTGATTGTGATATATACCATCATTGACCTGAAGTCTGTCTGAATAATATTCCTACTTCCTAGAAACAATTAGGGTAAGATTTTTCCACACGATTTGAGTATAAATACAAGAACAAAATCAATGAAAATTGTAACTTCACAACCTTGGAATCCTCCAAGTTTTAAGATGACAGGAACAACGAAGGTACTATACATTTTTATTTCTTTTCGTTATAGCATCTAACAAATGCACGATAAAATTGTAGCTTAACGTAGCTTTAGGTTTAGTTTATAAGTCGATCAAATTAGCTTATAATTATTATTATTTTATATAGTTTATTAAGTGTTTGGTGAATATTATGCGTGTTTATAAGCTAAAAACCAATCAACAGTCTAAGTTTGGTCATCTCTAACGTATGGTTTTACACTTTTAATTTGACTACATCTTTTACAATTTTATCTGTGATTAATATTTTTTGTAATATATGAAGAACTCTTCTTAAAACATAACTTTTATTTATCTCTCTGTTATGTTTTTGTTATTCGTCCTTAAAGTCATTTTAACAGATTTAAGTGTTTATCAACATCTTTTCCCCAAACATATAATACTTGAGGTTTATAAACTAAGTATTTTTAATCAGCTAACCTAAATCAACGCTTAACTAGTATATAATTATTGATTATTTATTATTGTTTGAGATTAGGATTTTATCCCATAAGGATAAAAACAAAGTAGGTATATATTTTATTCTTTTCAGATCACACTCGTAAGATTACGCTGGGTATGTTATTATTATGTTATTGATAATTTATTATTATTTAATTATTCCTTTTGGGGGCGGCTTTAAATGCAGACAATGGTAGTTGTTAGTGTGTCTGTCAATGGATATCAATCTCGACCAAGTCTGAAGAAGTGTATTTTAGGTTGTTGGAAGTCAATTGTACCTTGCCTGTTTCAAGACACCACTGCCAAAAATAAAGTTATGACAATTGCAGCAACTTTACCAGGTAACAACTTTACATTATTAATATCAAAAGCAAAGGAAAACCTTAAAATTTTCATATATATGATGACTATATATTTCTCTGTCTTTTAACATAGACACACACAGAAATAAAACGTAAATTCAATTTATTTAGTGATGTTGTTGTTGTTGCTGCTATTAGCACAACGCAAAGCCAAGATTTAAAATTTATGAATTTGAAATTCTAGTCCTTTTACATAATTGGATTCTAAATCAATAATCTGTATATATTCAAGGATTTTTCTTAAAACAAATAAAAGGTTTGAACTAAAGTTACAAGAGTTCAACCGAATTCCTAACATATTTAATGTTTTAAACATTGCAGGGGTGGAGAAAGTAAGTTTAGAAGCAGATAAGAACTTGTTGACAGTGATAGGAGAAGAAATAGATACAGTGAAACTGGTGAACATACTTAGGGATAAAGTGGGATTTGCTAAAATTGTGAGCCAGGGTCCAGAACCAGTTGAGAAGAAAGAAGAAAAGCCTCCTCCCATAGATAAAGAAAAGCCTACTATTTCTAATAATACTAATAGAGTAATATTCCCAACGGTTGAAATTTG